>CALNXI010003881.1:27418-36043 GCA_942486025.1 Porites evermanni
TTGGCTTAGGTCTGTAGATTTTGAAATTTTACCAGTATACTGTGGGAGCTACATGTTACTGTAACTTATTTCTTAGCTTTACAAGCGGCAACGATGACAAGAGGCATACTTGTGCTTCTACAGACCTGAGAGAAATATTTTCAAGAAGATTTAACATTTCTGTCGTAGACAGTAATCTGTTTTAAAAATACATTGAGTATATAATATATTTGCAGTGTTGTTTAGCTCTATCCAGTAACTAACTTCCCTGTTTGAAAATACTTTGTTGTTTATTTTCAGTAAATTCATGCGTAGTGAATGCCTTGACTCCAAATATGCATATGACAGAAGGCTGCCAATCTCAAGACTTGTTTCTGCTGTTGGAGACAGTATCTTTTTACTAACATTCGCTTCCTTATTTTAAGTGATTTTTTATTATTATTTACAAATGACTGGTTGTTAGTTAATCCTAGGGGAAAATCACTCATGTTGATCTGTTTATTTGGGATTTTAGACTACCCATTGCATCATCAATACTTCTGTCAAGTTTGGGTGGCGCCTCTCCTTAAAATTGAACCAAAGTTTTTCTTAACCTCAATTATCAGAAATGCAGATTCCAACTCAAAGGTATGGCAGACGACCTTATGGAGTTGGCCTTCTTGTTGCTGGGTATGATGTAAGTAGAAAAAGTCTATCATTGTACACCTTATTTTAAATCTATCAACTTTCATACTCGCAGAGTCAGTAAGCTATGAAAGCTTGTAATGCGGGTCTAGCATTTGCATTTGTGGATTAAATTTGCCTGGTATAATCATTCCCCTGAAACCTTTTCAGCAGAGCGTCCATGCAATACTGATTGTATTATTTGCAAAGGTAAAAGGAAATTGAAATTGGATAACCTTTGCAGTGAAAGGTTTAAACAGGTCCTCACAATTCAGTGTTGAACGAAGATTTCATTTGAAATATTTTGAAATACTACAACCCAATAGCATATCGTTGTTCCCAATTCACTTTTCATCAGTATGTTTTTTTAGCAGTCGGTAGCTTTGTTATCTGTACAGTTTACAACTTGTGTAAAATGAATTTATAGAGTAGCATTCATCTTTCACTCCTTAATTGATACCTTTCCTAATAGAAAAGCACCACACTTCAGGTAGCTTGCAACGACAACCCCATGCAGGTGCTAAAACATCCCTTACCTAAATAATGCACTTCAACCCACCTGTAATATTAATTGCCTTGCAGGTCAAATGTTCCTGGCTTAGTTATTTCAAATGATCTTCTCCACTAAGATATTGGTTTTGAAAATGACACAAGAATTATTGAGTACATGTATCTAGTAGCCAGTTCTAGGCTCTCAGATAGTCTGGTCCCCGAAATTGTGAAAATGAAAAAATGAAATGGGAGGAAGCTTATATTTTTTTGTACCTTTCACTTACATGTTTTCCCTTCTACTGGAGAGCCTGGAACAGGCGAGGTATCTTGGGGAGGTGCTTGTGTCGTGGACAAAATCTGTTCTCACTTAAAACCAGTATTAAGCTGGATTCAGAATTTCTTTTGTTTCCTAGCCCTGTGTTTTTTTCATAGGAGACTAAAAGGGTTCTAACTTTGTCGCTAAGATTTCAAGAGATTTTCTGTAAAATAGTTGTCTTATACCTTTTAGGACATGGGTCCTCACATCTATCAGACTTGCCCATCAGCTAACTTCTTTGACTGTAAAGCAATGGCTATTGGTGCCAGATCACAGGTATATCATTATTATTAGATAGTTCTTGTTTTTTGTTTTGAAGTCATTATAATATCCTAGATGGTTCTCTAGCCTGAGAAAACAACCCAGATGTTGCGATGCCACTACTGGTTTCTGCGCAAAATGGCATCTGATGAATGTCTGTAGAAATTCCATACTGGTCACATGTAACTACCCAGATCTGTGTAGTGCTTCTGATTGGTTGAGTTCCTCAGACATCATTTCGCAGAAAACAGTGTTGGCATCACAAAATGGTGGCTGTTTTCTCAGGCCAATGGTTCCTGAGTATTAAGAATTAAAGTCCATGATTGGTGTCATTAACAAGACACATTGTAAAATCTAAATATTGCTACTTGCAGCTTCATAAATGTTGTTTTCTCTGGTTTGTAATATTATAGCGACAACTGTTTATTCCCTCATTTTATGAATTTTTCATGGGAAGGGTAAACAATTTGGAGCTGAACCTTTGAAGATTTTTACTTTAACTTGTCTTCTCTTTGGAAATACTACTTATTGTTAGAACCCCTCCCCCCACGGCTACAAGACAGTGTATGAATTTCCATTCAGCTTCTACAATAGTTTTGGCAAATGATTCAGAAAACAGAAATTCAGTGCCTGTAATGTTCTGTCGTCATAATGTTATTTATTATGTAAACGCCAATGAAATATCAGGTGAGCTTTCTCGTGAAAACATGGTATCTTCACATGTAAAAATAGCGTGTTATCTTCACACGTGAAATATCACCATTGCTGTGACTACATGGAGAAACGAAATTTCTCTTCTCTTGTAGAAAAAATATTTCACTCGAATCTCAGTGCGGCTATGTAATATCCCTATGTCTCCCATCCCCTATGTCTGTAGTATAATTTCTTACCAAATACTGAATTTGTTTGCAGTCTGCAAGAACATATCTTGAAAGACACTTAGAAGAATTTCCAGACTGTAAGTGTGTCATGTTTTACAGTCACTAAAATTTGTTTAGAATTTAAGGTCATTACTCAGTATTATTGCAATTCTATGTAAGAAATGCCTTTTACCTTCTAATGATTATGTGACTTAATGAAACAACCAAACTACCAGTAAGTAAAGCAGTTACTAGCTGTATAGTTGAGGGATGCCAAATATAATAGCAGGATGGTGGAGTACAATGCTAGATTAATATTTTATTTTGTCTAGAGAGTATATTGCAGTCAGTGAGAGCCTCTTAGGGGGGTACATATGTCCCTAGTCTGAATTTCAAATATATTATGGTCATTTTGCGTTTTAAGGAGCAGGCCATGTCCCTGTTGGTATTTAACCCATCCTTATGTCGTTTGTCACCATTTCATCTCATTTCATTTCCAAAGGTGAACCAGAAGAGCTAATTAAACATGGTTTACGAGCCTTGAGAGAAACACTTCCTAATGAACAGGAGCTGACAACAAAGGTATGTTTGGCATCTGTTAACATTCAAGCATTGTCAATTTGGTACTGATTTTTTTTTAAAATTTAATGTCTGTCTCTTGGGTAGCTACGCAGATCTCCTTCACCTTGTTTTCTCTCCTGTTCTAGTTCAGTTTTAGTGGAGCATGTTCATGGGCACAGTCTGTGCCAAACGAAAATGTGCTCGAAAAATTGCGGCATTTCCCTGTGATGTCTGCATGCACATATGGACCCTATTAAACCCACAAACTGGAATCCTAGTGAAGACTGTAGTTTTTTAAAGATACTATCTGCCTGCCGTAATGTTATTTTTGTCATTGAATGTTATATTTTAAATGTTCACTTTAGGCTTGTTATAAAATATATTTATTTTACCACAATCTTTAAAAATGGTTGAATGGAAAACAAAGAAATCAGTTTTATTACATGTCTTTGGTTTATTGTAGAATTGTGCTATTGCTATTGTTGGAAAGGGACAAGACCTTGTTATATACAGTGATGAAGCAGTTTCTCCCTATGTATCCTTTTAAACCATATTGCTTCTTTAACAGGCAATGATCTTTGGTGACTTTCAGCTAGAATAGATATTGGGATGCTCTTAATATACTGTAGTTTAATACTGTAGGAGAAAGGGCGTTGGGAATTTTAGGCTCACAAGAATATGTATGGTGGGTTCATTCTGTCTTCTTTTCAGTCTTTTTTGGGAACTGAAGATTTATTACAAGTTTTTTTGCTGAAGAAAAGAACAACTGCATTGAAAAAAAGGAAAATAGAAAATATCTCATGCTTCCCTAATAAGAGGTTCCCTTACAAATTATATCCTGTTGGGGTGGGGGTTGGGCGAAGAAACTAACATTAAGATCCCCCTCCCCTCACCCTCAGGAAATATCACTAGTCTTAGGCTTTATGTTTTCCTTGAAATGGTCTGGCTTTTGATTGACCACCCTCCCCTCCTCCTTGAAAGACAAGAAAATTACATTTTCCCTTTAAGGCCCAAGATTGACCAAAGCCAATTTTCCCCCAACAAAATCAATACATGATCAAGGGAAAATGATGTGAGAATTAATAAAATAATCAGCTGATGGGGAAAGCTTTGATATACAAGCAAATTCTCCTAACTGTTCTTTAAGGAAATGTGTGGACATAAGTCTGGAGAATTTGTATTTGGATATTGGGGCTTTAAGGGTTAATAATACTTTCTCACTCTGACTTGAGAGAGAGAGAACATACAAGAACTGAGTAAGTGAAGATAAGGGTGTTTACTATTTGGCTTTCATCTGTAACAGAAATTGTGTTGACTGGAAAATGGTAATATTAAACCATGAAAATAATTTTAATTTCTTTAAAGTTATGTTGACCTTAATTTGCTGTAGTTGGCTGGAATTGATCAAACAAAGAGAAGGCGAGGAGATGAGGTAAAGATCACCACATAAGGATAGTTAAACTTGCAAACTAATCCTTGCATAACCAGTTCACAATGGTATTTGTTGTACAGTGGGATTTTTGAGCCCTGAAAAAGAGCAACTCTTCCTGACCTGCTTTGCATCTGTCGCCCAGCATCATGGGTTTGAATCCTGTTGAAGCCTATTAAAGTTTCTAACTTCGAGGTGCTTTTTTCTCTTGAGAGTCCACCTTACCTTGTTGATATTCTAAATTCCAAATACCTTTCTAACAATTTTAATGCACAACATTTGGGTGTCAATATTGTCAAGTTTTGTTATAACGGGAATTTAAGTCCATTAGCCTTACTGGTACCCTCCGCACTGTAAACCTATGACTTATTTATTTTACCTTTTGTGAGGAGAACTTGTTTTAAAATCTAGACTTTACTGGTCGTTAGAGCAGCTTAAAGATTCCAATTAAAGAGCCAGAGAAATCCCTGAACAGTTGCTTTTTCATCAGCATCACTCTCATTCTAGACCATAAAACTGCCTGTATGTTTTTTTTATGTTTGTTTTATGTTTTTTTTAAGGCTGCTGATGATGCTATGGAGGCAGAATCAGAGGTAAGCTTGTGGCACATGTTGTCAGGGTTACCTGTCAATACCATATTTTGGGAAATCCAGGGTGAAAGTTTTGATTTTAGGATTCAGTTTGGGGAAGGAAATTTTGGGGGTGGCTCCACAAATCAGCCCAGTGGAAATCTAGTGCATAAACATAAAATATGAAATTTGACGTGGTGGGAGAATGACCCGCTATGAAGGATATCAAAGTCAGCTGAACAGACTAAAACAGAGTAGAAAAACAATTGCATTGCCACAAACACAGCCCATAACTTCTAAAGCTTCCCAAACAGAGTGCCGTGACCCATTTGATTTTCCAACGAAAATTTCCTCTATTCCTGGTATTCCTATGTAAATGGTAAGTAGGTACCACCAGTTTTCTAGACTGTCCCTTAGGCAAAAATCCTTTTCTTTATTTTGTGTTATTGGAAAAGATTAACATTACAAATTCTCATTTTCATGTAGCTCAGTTAAGTTTAATTAGCGAGTTTTTAAGCTTTTACCCTCCGTAATTAGGCAATGACAAAGGCGGTGGCGGTGAAAACTTTCCCTAGAAAGCGAGTTTGCGTTGTCTCAACCTGTATCCGTTTTATTCCACCTCCCTCAATTTGTCAAATATTTGTGAATGTTTTGGAGTTGATGTAAATAAATAAGTAAGTACCATATCCAAGTTTAGAAAAAGAAAGAGACAATTGTAGTCTTGTGGTCACGACCTTCATGAAATTTGAAATAACGAAGTGTGCAATGACTGCAACAAAGTGTACAAAAAGCGTGAGGAACTTGCAAAGTTGTTGTTTTGCTGAACTAAACCTATTAGTATTGCTTTTTGCCATTCTCGATGTCATCCTCCTCGGATGTAAGGGTCCCTATTAACCAATCGACAGTGTCTCCTCGTGAAAGTAGCTAGTGAAACCTTACTGAGTAGCTAGGAGTAATGAAGTTTGGGAAAACACGAATTCATTTAAATAGTGATGATTTTGCTGCCTTCATTGTCGTCATTATTGCTTAAGGACCTTAAGCTTCCTTTTCACAACTTAAGAGAGACTAGTATTGTAGTAAGCCTGTGAAGGTTGTGTGTCACAGGACTGGTATTTTCATTTCAGGCGCCTGGTGAAGGTGAAGCAGGTGCACAGGAAGGTGAATCGATGGAAGCTGAGTAGAGCTAAGCTTCCCTTTGTCATCACAATTTCAGTCACCCTCTGTAGTTGCTACATTAATCTTGTTTTTTCTAAACCTATGAAGAATAAAGCTTCTCAAAACAACTTTTACTTTTGTTCGATTTTATCCCCTAATCATGTGCAAATGTCTGCTATTTCCTTTGTTGTTCAAGGAAAGAAAATGCTATTATGTCCCAACACCCGGTTTAGACACTGAACTTTTCATGAGCTGAACCTAATTCGAATTAAGGCCTACCCAAATTATTTAGACTGGCTGAATTGATTCAGATGCCAATCTTAATTGCAGCTGAACTAAGTTCAAAAGGCAAAAAATGCTCATTTCGGTCAAACTGCTTGCAAAATACGTTATAATAATTTACGGATTAGGTTGGGTACATGAAAAGTTCGGTGTATGAATCATAGCCGTTCCAAATTTAGTCGCTCCAAAGGCGAAATTCCTGGCCGGGCTAGGCAAAAAGAACAGCTGAGCTGTTCCAAATTGAAACAGGCATTTCTAATTGATTCAGATGCCGAACTTTTCATGTACTTAATTCAATGTATTAAGTTCAGCTCATGAAACGAACGGCATCTGAACCGGGCCTAAGAAGCGATTCCTTTGTGTGCTATGGAGTCCCTCGCAGTGTGCTTACACCATTCATCACCAATCATTCTACAAACAGAGGTACCCTATCTATATACACCACTAGAAAGAATTCCAATTTTATCATCCTTTGTGATGTAGCTTCGATTAAAAAAAAAATCTTTCACCTCCAAACTAAGTCTTCTGATTGGAAAAAACCTTAGCTCTATTGCTTCCGTGGTAACCTGTTTGCAGGTTAATTCCCTGGGAGTTATCAATATTGATTTCCTTAGTTGCAGGAAATCTTTGCAGCCCCATATTTACCACCAACAACTTGACTATTGTTTGCAAAAATCCTGGCAGATCTTGGATAACATTGACTGCGTTTGGAGCAGTTGTAGGCTCTATTTTCATCACTTCCTCTGGTTTACTTACTAAACAGTAGTAGAATAACAGGTAGAATAAATGCGAGGTCAACCAGGTTGTTAACAGCACTAGCCCATCTTCTCATGTGAATATGTTTCATTATTAGCAAAGGAAATTGTAATGATGCAAAATGGAAGTAGTAAAGAGATGGGACTAGGGACTGCTATGAAACTGAGCCAGCCCAGTAGACCGTATCCTTCCATGCAGGCGATTATATGAGGCACCCTTTTTTTTCCCCCTTTCCCACAAACTGGCAATTTGGTTTGTGAGGAGGGAGGAAATACGACACCCCTAAAAATGTCTGCATTGAAGGCTAGGTTGTCCTTACTTAGTTCCTGGGACTGATAGCCTGGGATCCCATTTCAGACCATAATATGTGATTTTTCCTATCACACTCAGATCTGAGCCGCTGTTCTCAATGAAAACTTTACTGACAAAAAAAAGCAAAGAGCAAACAAACAAACAAACTCAATTGCAACCTCAAACAAGACAGAAAGACAGACAAAAATTAAAGTCTATAATTATAATACTACCCTCCTTCCTTCTGCCCCCAAACGAAAAAATATAGCCTGTTGGGGAAAGGTTGAAAATGCCAGTTTTTTAAAAACTAAAAAAAATAATACAACCCCCCTCACTTCCCCCCCCCCCCAAAAAAAAAAAATTACCCCCCTTAAAAAAAAGTCCAGTCCAGTCCAGATTTTACAACTGGCTGATGAAAACTGATTACCCATCAAGTATCCATTGACTTCTCATTAGTTACATCTGGTGATAAAACCTCCATTTCTGAGTTAAGAGCAAACTGATGCAGAATGTAAGATGACATGTTCATACCCTTTTGCTGATGAACAAAGGTAATGTGGCATCTGAGAACAATAAATTGCTCTTGCATGGAAACATTAAGAAAACTAATGTATTGAAGAATTTTGTTATGTTTTCCATAGGATCAGGAGTACCGTATTTATTTGAATAAGTGCCCAACCTTGAATTAGTGCCCACCTCAAATAAGTGCCCATCCTTAAGGCAGAAAAATGTAACAAGCGCCCAGCCTCGAATAAGTGCCCACCCCCACCCTACCCACTTGGATGACAATGAGACTGAAATTGAATAAGTACTAATATAAAGAGACTTGCCCAAAGACAGAGTTTTCTTCAGAGTAGGGATAGTTTACAGAAACCTTGCTTTGTCACACCTTCGCATTTTGTTATTATTATTTGTTTTGTTTCAAAATAAACATACTACACTTGCTGAAAACAGTGAAAATTTAACAAGCGCCCACTCTCAAGGTCCAAAAATTTAATAAGCACCCAGGGC
>CALNXI010003882.1:4537-36041 GCA_942486025.1 Porites evermanni
ATCACCTTTTCCTTATCGCCAAACGATATATTTACACATGTAAGTTAAATAACTGCATCCCTGCGCTACAGGTTTATATACAAACCGTTATGAACTCCATGGAAATTGAAAAAGAGATTGCCTCTAATAATAACGATAATTCTTCCTTCAAAAACAAATGGAGCCCTCTTAAACTTTGCCCCTCGGACAAATAAACTTGTTGTTATTAAATAATTCCAAAAGTTCCAAAAGTTAAAAGTGATGCAGAAACAAATGCAAATGCAAAGCACCTTTTAGTTGGTAGGACAGACTCCTTATGTTTTTATTGCATCGTGTTTTATTTTGCAATTTTGTAAATAGTAGTCAAATTTGTAAAACTTTTTTAGGCTTAATTAGTTGTAAATGCTGTAACATTGTAGTTTTCCTTTATCTCTTGTACGTTGTTTTCATTTTCCCTCTATGTAAATGTAAGTATTGTCAGTAGAAGTGTTGTAACCAAATAAATGTTATTAAAAAAAAAAAAGTTAGTTATTTGATCAGACAATGGGTGAAAAGATTAAAACCTGGAATCTTCGTTTTGCCCCCAAAGAAAACCCTAAGATGGAGAAAGCATTGTTCCATTGGCCAGTCGTGTTGCAGTATGACGTCAAACCGAAGTATCGGGTTGATTTCTAGAAAGTTCTCGAGCATGAAGTTTTTACACCCAAGCGTTCGCTTAACAAACCAAAGCCACGCGCGTTTGTATCCGCTCGATAAACCAATAAAATTGCTCTATTTCCGTTTGTTTGTTTTTTCTGTTTTGCTTGCACCTTTCATTTCAAGGTCATACAAAAGTCGCTCTAATAACACAGCAAATACAAAAATAGGCACGGATTAAACGGATTGATATTGTCACACTGAATTGTAGGTTTTTGAAAAGTTGTTAGCCTAACAGTTTTTCAAAGTTCATTTTTGTTGTTTGTAACGATTCATACAATGCTTAGGAAGTATATTTGTTGGTCAAGAAGCTGTTATTTTGTCGTTTACAAGTAATTTATTTGTGAAGGTTCTGTTCCATAGCGCATAGTCCGCATACCGGAAGCGTAACAAACCTTTAATGTATCGACCATTAAGCGGCAAGGGTCCAAGCATGGTCCCTTGTTGGACCTCTGCTGGAAAAAACCCATTTCGCCTTTCCTTTTTTGCGCTGTGTAGGACAATCGATGATTCTGAGGCCACCAGCGAGGAGTTTCTGATCTTTTACATCGAAGGCCCTTTCTTAAGTTGAGTAAAACAATTCTTACAGTGGGGTCAGATCCACCAGTTTGTTTGGTTCAGAAGAGAAGCATGTTGAGAAAAGCATGCGTGTTAGAGGTCTTGGGCAAGGACTCAAACTGGCTATCACCTTTTTTCCTCAACATAGCTGGTCGTACATGCTTTAAGACTTTTCAGCGATTTTAGATGAAACTGATGTTTCTGTTACTGTTACCGGGCCGCGAAAGTCTTAACGTCCTTCACCGGCTTTTGTTTCTCTGAAGGGATCTACCAGAATATCGACATTCATTTCCTATAGTCATCTAGGATGAAAGATTCAAGTATAGACTGAACGGGCAGATAGCCCAAAGGGTGGAACAATTGTCTAAAAGTCCTTCTTGGTGAAAAAAGCCCTTTGTGATATTTTTAGCCAAGTTCAAACCGTTAGACTCTTTGTAATCCGATCTACAGGTCTTATGCTCACATTTAACGTGATTTATATGGAAAAGAAACATAGTAAGGTTTCTTTGAGCAAAGGGCCCCTTAAAGTCGTTTGATAAGATCTTTATGTTGGATTAATTCATGGATTGATTTGGATCGTTGAGGGGATCGCATAATACATCCTTGTTTGGATGATTGTCTCAAGGATGGACCGTGACTTTCTCGAAACAGGTGTTCGCAGTGCACATCTGACAACCTCCTGGAGGAAAGATCGCATAGCAAAGCGGTTACTGACCCATAAGTCTCTTTTTTTAATTTTTCATTTTAAAGCAGACCGTAAACCGCGGGTTGCAGCTCTACCGACAGATGGTCCTATAAACCATGCGGGGGTCGTTGAATGGACTCTTTATAAAGGTTAAAATGGAGATTTATCAACACTAAATCAAGAGTCCCTATGCCGCGCGTCGGAAATTCACAGTCTGTTTCAAGCTGTAGTTGTTTCCCTGCCAAGGCTTGCTTAGCCGATTTAAATCGCCATACAGCAGCATTTCGTGGTTAAAATCAGGGGGTTCAATCGTCGGAAAACCCCTATTAGGACATTCATTTATCAAACGTTGGCGCTTGATGCATGGTAAAACTGGTTCAAAAATATGGACTATGAACTGCGGGCTACGGACGTTTTTTCTGGGCTCGTCACGCTGTCTCTCTTCCCTTATGTATGCCAGAAAGGAACGCGTGACGAAGCGGTAGGAGAGTCCACGTGGGAGGCTTAAACTCTAAAATGGACGATTCAGCGCATACAAAAAACTTTCAATGGTTTTGATATAAGGGACTTGTCAGAAATTAGCGGGGGGGGGGGGGGGGGGGGGGAANCGATCTACAGGTCTTATGCTCACATTTAACGTGATTTATATGGAAAAGAAACATAGTAAGGTTTCTTTGAGCAAAGGGCCCCTTAAAGTCGTTTGATAAGATCTTTATGTTGGATTAATTCATGGATTGATTTGGATCGTTGAGGGGATCGCATAATACATCCTTGTTTGGATGATTGTCTCAAGGATGGACCGTGACTTTCTCGAAACAGGTGTTCGCAGTGCACATCTGACAACCTCCTGGAGGAAAGATCGCATAGCAAAGCGGTTACTGACCCATAAGTCTCTTTTTTTAATTTTTCATTTTAAAGCAGACCGTAAACCGCGGGTTGCAGCTCTACCGACAGATGGTCCTATAAACCATGCGGGGGTCGTTGAATGGACTCTTTATAAAGGTTAAAGTGGAGATTTATCAACACTAAATCAAGAGTCCCTATGCCGCGCGTCGGAAATTCACAGTCTGTTTCAAGCTGTAGTTGTTTCCCTGCCAAGGCTTGCTTAGCCGATTTAAATCGCCATACAGCAGCATTTCGTGGTTAAAATCAGGGGGTTCAATCGTCGGAAAACCCCTATTAGGACATTCATTTATCAAACGTTGGCGCTTGATGCATGGTAAAACTGGTTCAAAAATATGGACTATGAACTGCGGGCTACGGACGTTTTTTCTGGGCTCGTCACGCTGTCTCTCTTCCCTTATGTATGCCAGAAAGGAACGCGTGACGAAGCGGTAGGAGAGTCCACGTGGGAGGCTTAAACTCTAAAATGGACGATTCAGCGCATACAAAAAACTTTCAATGGTTTTGATATAAGGGACTTGTCAGAAATTAGCGGGAGGGGGGGGGAGGGGGTGGAAACAGAGGGAGAGTCACAACTTTTTGAGACTGCAGAAAAGGGAGGGGTCATGAAAATAGGCCGTTAAAAGGGGGAGGGTCATGCAAATATGTGTCCTTGATCGTGTAGAGATTCACCCACAGAAGAAAAAAGAAGTTCTTTATTTTGTAAAAAAACCCTGGGAGAATTAGGAGAGTCGAGCGATCAGCTGTCAGAATCAGAGTCGGACTCTTAATGCTGTCATCTAAAATGTATGTATATGGCATTACAAAGAACAGATTAGAAATATATTTTCAGCTTTCATAATACTGACTCATCCTACTGTATTGCAAGAGCTAGATTTTATCATTTATACAAGAGGGGGAGGGTCATGATATTTTAGGCCAAGGTCAAGGGGAGGGTTAGCAAATTTCACTCCCATTGCAGGGACGGGTCACCTCATTTCCGAACCCAAATTTAAAATTCCCCGGCCTATGATCACTCTGAAAAATAAGTATAACACATGATAGGTTTACCCTTGTTGTTTGAGAACTGGCTCATTGCTGACTCGCGGCCAATATACTCCCATAATCATAACTATAACAATATTCTCAAATCTGATTGGCTATCAACTGCCCTGATTTCAGCCATAATAGGACAGTTGCATAGCTAGGACAGAACGCGCCATGCCTAAGTAATTGGACAGTACGCACGATCACGCGCGCGCTTAAATGGCCTTTTTTCTTCACTGCTAGCCAAAAAATCTTGGAATTTGTGTTTTGATTTAAAAAAGAGCCTTATATATCACAAATTTTGTTAAAGTTATGATTAATTGGTAACAGAACTTCGTGACGTCCAATTCGATCTGTAATCATACTCGTGATTAAACAAATCAGACTCCCGCTACGCGGTCGTACGATTTTGTTGATCACTCGTATGCGGTTGAGTTACAGACCGAATTGGACTCACTCAGTCCAAGGCTGAGGGGTGTAAAACAAAAGAAATCGCATTAAGATTCAAGGATGAATAAGTTACTTCCCTTAGCCCCAGGGCCAGGTATGAGCTCTACAGTGTAGAGTGATTGTCCAATGTTATAATTTTTATTTAAGCCACGAAGAGTCAGCTGTAGTCTAGCAGCGCCCTTTAGATTTTGAACCAATTCTCCATGCGGAGCACCAGAGGTTTTACAGGTTCACTCTTTGGCCTCCCTACAGCCCTTCTTGAGGGATAGAGTCTTGAGTTTGAAAAAAAAAACAGTCCTTCAGTATTAAAAAAATAATAAAAACCTGCTAGAGGTTCCCCAGGTAAAATCTTTTTCGTCGTAAGCATCATAGGAGACTGTTCATACGGTAAGTACTCGATCTAAAACTTTTTTTTTTAGTGCGCTTTCGACTGGTGGTTTAATGGAGAATGGAAGGGTGCTAAATAGAGTGGGGGGCTTATTCAGTTAAGTTAAACACAGCGTTGTTGGCAAAGAAACAGGAAGAACCATCCTGGAGTTATCAGGGGATAACTCTCTGGTATTGAATTCAAGTGTGGTTGTTACAGATTATGCCTTTTTCCTTGAAAAAAGGGAGACGCTTTAAAAACATTAAAGAGGTGAAAGGGGCGAATATCCTAGATTAAAGGCCTCGCGCTGAAAACGTCATATCCTCTAAGGAAAACAAATGCGTCTCAAAACTTGGACATGAGAAGGGGCCGTTCACCATCTTGAGCCCCTGTCTTTTCGCTCCACACTTTTCTCCTTCTTTCAAATATTTTTAAGGAAAAACCGCGTGAGTACTTGTTTAAAAAATAGTATAATAAACTCTACACTGTACTTGCATTAAACCCCGGGGGGTTAGGAATTTCTGGGTGGGGATGTGCCGCCGGGACCCTGGAACCCTTAACCTATACCAGAGCTAGTTCAGCTAAATTTTGCTACCCTATACTAGAGTAAACTCCCCAAATCCCCCCTATCCTAGGGTAGCTGTTTCCCTAGTCTAGATAAAACCTTCAACCAACTGATCAGTTTCCTGAAAAATGATACCCTATTCTAGACCCAAACGTTCTGATTTATATACCCCGTTCTAGAGTAAACTGCTTGAAAACCATACCCTTCACAGCGGCACATACCTATATAGCCCATATATGGCAGTACCACCCCCGGGAATTAAACCCCCGGATTGTTGTTCACTCCCGACAATAACTCGTCTTTTTAACCCTGTTTAATGCAGCAGCCACAATCGCCGACAAAATTGTTGAGACATTGTACTCAAATAGGCTAACTCCAGAGAACAAAATAATCCACAGCCCCCCCTCCCCCCCCGTCCCCTTCATTCAAAAGTTGGGGTGTTTTTTGTTTTCTAAAGGTAACGCTCTAACAGCGGCACAATGTTGCATGGGAGGGGGGTTGGGGGAGGAAAAGCTTTATTTTCCCCTCTGGAATTTAGTAAAACGTCAGAAAGTCCCTTTTGGGCGGAGTGTCTCAACTAATTTTGTCGGCGTGATTGCAGGGAAAACTATTACGAAACTGGAAAGTTCTTGTTTAAGGTGTTTCGTTACAGTTTTTCGGAGTCCACACCGATATTTTTCAACCGCCATAAAGATGATTTTATTGTTGTCCGATTGCTATAAAATTTTCACCAGCGATCTAGACCTGATACTGAAAATCCGACACCAGGAACTTAAAATGCGGTGTTTAGCAAATAACCTCGGTGAAAAAATTCTGTACGTTTGAATTCAATTAAAACGTAAATAGATTTCAAACCTTACATTTTCAATAGCCGTGAGAAATTGTTTAATAAAAAAGTTTTTAATAAAAGGTTTTTGTCAAAGGGTCCTAAATAGCCGTATTTGTCAGCATTGCGACGTCAAAACCCCCATTTTTTACTACTTTTTTATCATCTTCTTGACTTCTTACATCAGTGTACCAAGTTTCATCTACAATCCATGTTAGTTTCTTTTACTAAGGAATCGCCTTAAGGCGGTTGAAAAATATCGGTATGGTCTCCGAAAAAACTGTACCGAAACACCAAAAGTGAAAAAATAATTGATCCTTGAAATTAACAAGTATATGTGGCTGAATATTAGCAATGATTCGCAGTCTCAATGATATAAATGATCAAGCACCACGTAATATATAATTTACTTCAGAAGTTACGGATGAAGAGTTAACGTGGCCGTCGAGACAAAAGCTACTTTAACAAGCACGATTGGCTATCGTACTTTGTGCGCGGAATAACCATTACATTGCGTCGACAAGGATGAATTTGAAAAAAAAAAAGAAAAATGGCCATGACCTTAGTTTATTTTTTTCTGTAGTATGGACCATGTTTTCTGTGAGCATACCGCTTTTCACCTATTCTTGGACAGTCGTTCTACAACGAGGGAAATTCGAACTAATTAGGCTGCTTAGACTAAAGTATGCATTTCCCCGGTACGTGATGTTGTCACAAAGTAAACCTTCAATCAATGATACCCTTCATTATCTGTTGCCTTTATTTACTTCAGTCTGTTTATCAGCTACTTCCACAACCATTATGATACTGATTTTAATGTACCCGCTTATTACTTTTAGACAGTCTTTATTCATTAAGAACTTTAAAGCACCCTTTAAAAAATAATTAGAGGGCGGGCGACCAGCATGATCTTTTATTTTAGGCCTGCGGAGGAGATACTTCTTCCACGTACATCCGGGACACTGAGTTCCAACCCGTGTGCGCGTCACCAGGTTTCCGTTCGGCACATTTACCCACCCAGAATCCCACGCGTACCGTCCCCTTGTGGAGCTTCTCGCAGATTCCTTCGACGTGGCGTGGGCGGTGTGGGTTCTTTCTCAAGTTAGTACCCAACGACACGTACACAATACCATCAATGGCTCCCGGACTAGTACATTCCGCCCCATTGAATGTAAAATACCACCTATTGCAGCAATCATCGCAGTTAGTTACGCGGAAATCTCCATTCCAGAAGACCCGCAGTGCGGTATTGTCGAATGTTTTCTTGAAAATGCATTCCTATTAAAAGAAATAGAAATAGCAGTGAGGCAAACAGACAGAGGTTGAAACTGATTGGTTGAAATTAGTTTTTCACTTTTTCATTTTCCGTCTGTTTGAATGTCATATGTGTGTCTTTTTTATACCTTGTTCATACTTAAATAGCGGAGAAACTGATGTTGACAGTAGGAGTGTTTTATTTCTAAAAAATGACAGCTGCGGTGTTTTAGCCATTCCCGGTAGTAACTAGTCTTCGGCAGCTGCGGTGTCTGCTTTAGATGTTTTCTTGTTCTCTCAACACATATTTGGAAATTTTAACCTGATTCATTCATGAAAACAAATGTTAAAATTATCCATAACTAAACGACTGGGACTTCTTTTTAAGTAAAAGAAGGAGTTCAGTGTTTACCTTAATCAATCCAGAGTTCTTGGCGTCGTCTACCCTCTTAAAAAAGCACTGCTTCCAGTTCCGTCCCAAGGATCCTGGAGCTCCCTGGGGACCTTGAGGACCCTGGAGTCCGCGAACCCCTGGTTGACCTTTGCTTCCCGCTGGACCCGCTGGTCCCGCGGGACCTGTATCGCCCTTGAGGCCCTGCTTTCCAGGAGATCCTTCATCACCTTTGTTACCTTTTGGGCCCTTGGGTCCTTCAGGTCCATGATTTCCTGGAGATCCCGCGGGTCCAGGGCTTCCTGGGATCCCTGGAATTCCTGGTGTGAAGCAGCAAGCACTTTGACGACATGACCCAAATGAAGTCTGTTGATTGTGAAGTATAAAATGTATTAGTTGAATGATACTTGCATTATTAAACTTTTTCTTGTAACTTTAACACTTTAACTGCTAACGAAATGGAAAACGTCCATATTGTAACATATACGGTAATACCATGTATTACAGATGGGGGTATACTTGTACTGAGACAGTGCTGTTTTTTTTTTTAATCTGATGAAGAATATTTAGCTTAAGTTCCTTAACCATCCTACATTCGCTAGCCACCAGCCAAGTTTTATCGAGTAGAATTGTAATTGAATAGGACCGTGTAAACATAGGTAATCTGTCATCATTGGAGGGCACGATTAACGAAAGAAAAGCGAGACGTTTGGATTCACATATTCACCTTCTTTTTTGGGGGTTTACTGTTGCTGCTGTTTCTACTTGCAGAACACAAAGAGGTCAGCAGTGCATACATCGCGGTACAGCGGTATCCTCATACTGCAGTCTTGGGCGTCTCTTGGGCTCTTGAAATTCTTGAAAAGCAATTTTGATAATGTATTATAATACATTGTCTTGTTTTTTTACCCAAAAAAAACTCAATTACATATTAAGTAATTTAAGTATAAAGAAACCAATTGTAGTAAGTTCATGAAATACTTTCAATTAATTTAATTTTCTAATAAAACTAAACAGGACAAAAACTAATAACTTTAGACGTTCAAGATGTATTTATTCAACAAAATATGATTTGCTGAACACTGAATTAGGAGAGATTTGTTGTTTCACCTCCGATCCTCTCGCAAGGATCCGATTTTTGCAAGCCATAGCAGAGATACACAAAGTTCTGCCCTACACCAACAAATGACTATCCGCTACTCGCGGATATAAATCGATACATCTTTACTTTGAAAGGCAGTAGGTTATAGTGTTCATAACTAGGAAGTCCCTCTGACTAGATATTCAACTAAAACAATCCATTCTGTCCATACCGTTCGCTCCTGAGATTGTTTGGGAATTTTTCTCCCCTCACCAATCGTTTAGTTCTAAAACCTTTTCTTTGAACTTGAAAGTTCACAGATTAAATATGACAGTTGTTAGAGTCAGTGCAGCCTAATCAACATACAGTGTCGTTCCTTAAAAAATGTCGCTTGCAGCAGCAAAAGAATTGAGAACGAATTTTAATGAAAACACAAATTCAGTACTTACATTCAGTATGAGTTCAGTAGACAGTTGCTACAGTCATCCGAGGAGATGAGATTAGAATTAGCTTCTCTGCTACACTAAAAGAACTATTTATCTACTCTAAACATACTTTCATGTTACAAAACACGTTAGTAAAGAGGTTACGTGTAAGGATATCACAGATCTATGAACTGCCCAATAATATGATTGCACAGTTACAAGAATAAGAACTCGTTCAAAGCTAAAAAAAGAAAATGATGTAAGAGAAAGTTAAACTTTCTACCTGGTTAAAACGAATCTCATTTCACCATTGAATTGTCACCTTTTTTCCTTGTTATATTTCCAGGTGATTGGTCAAAGAAAGAAAACGAAGAATGTTTAGGAAACCTCTTGTATGATGAATGGATGAACTTCCATGTCATTCAATGCCTCTAACATTTCCGCTTTGTATAGTGCCTAAAACTAAAAGTTCTGAGACAAATTTCCCGATAGAATTAACTAAACTAACAACTATAACACTTTTCGTACCTCTATAATTGACTATGGAAGTAAGAGGACAAAAGAGAACTATGAAAAAAGTCACGAGAAGTGAATACACCCTGATATTCTTTTCATTAGAGCGTCATGAAATTTATGAAGAAAAAATTATTCTTTATCTCAAATTTGACAATTTGACAGATTCATTTTCTAGTAAGGTAATGCGTATCAAGTGATTTGTTTCATCGTCCGACTAACCTACGGTTATGGAAAATGGAAAAAAAATAAATGAATAAAACTTTTCAGAATCTCTATAGAAACAACGTCCTTTTCTTCTGTGATAATGAACTTTAGTAAGCATTGATAATGAACATAGACATACTGTTTTCACTTCGCATTACTTTTAGAAAACGTTTGAATTCGCAATTTAATTCAGTGATGAGATAGGTATCATGTAGGAAATTAGAGAACGACGTGTTTTCACACACCGGTAATAAGATGTATTGGCTGGAACACTTTTATGGGCATGGCCTAAGAGAAACTTTTATTAGTTTACTGAATTACAAATTTTTAAGCTGTCTAAAGGCTCGCTTACAAATATACCATTGAAAGAAATTATTGAACCGAAATGAGGGTATCGTTTGCTTGAGCGTCATTAGGGACTTTAAGATCCAACGACGCGACGGTACAAGAAAGTCTAAAAAACTAAAGGTTTAATAAGGAAAAACAACTAACTTCACGCGTGCATCACACATTTTTTGTACATATCTTTGCCGTTTTTGCACGACTACGATGTGAAAATGCCTAATTTCGCGTTTTATGGAGAACTTAAACAAGCAACGACGAAATTTTATTTCTGTTTCTGAACTTTTTTTATTGTCCCTTGGAATTCAACTTCAGGAGGGTTGTTCACGACACGTAAGCTTTTCATTTCGCTCTAAACCTTCGCGAACGCGTTTATGATTTGATGACGTCGACATCCGGTTTACTGAAAAAAAAAAGGCACCTTTTGCCAATTGGCCCACAGAAACTTTCCATAGCAGAAATGGCTTTTCGTCTTGTAGCAAAATTCGTTTCCAAAGTTGTAATGTTTTGGATAAGCGATTAATATTTTCAGAGAAAACTGGAGCTACTCACCTTTTATCAGGGGCACCCAACGCATCTGTTCCTCACAATATCTGTTCTACAGAGAAAATTTTGCTGGCTGGGAACTGAGGTTTCGGCTGTTCTGCTGGGAAGTAAAGTCTTAAATGTGCGGTCGAGAATTTATCAAATGTATCAAAAATTCTTGCTGGAGATATTTTTTTCCCTCTAATTTGTTAGAAATTTTTCTTGTGTATATATCCAGCTGGGTATCAGGAGTAATCGGCTCCTGTCAGGTGGCTCCTCTATGTGCGCGAATTGTGCGCGCGCGGAGTCGCGCGCTTATGATTTATTTACCGCTGATCAAAAAATCTGCACGTGGGCACCGTTGTTAGCACCCGATTCACTCAAAGGGTACTGGGTATCACCCGTAAAAATTATGCCCAAATTACCGGGTATCACCCGCCATAGTACGTACTATAGTACGACTGAGAAAGTGCTGTACCGGATGGTGCAGGATGATGGTTAAAACGTGTTGTAATTGCACGTTTATCGGTCTTAGTATAAAATCTATTGCAGCACGCTGTCACTGAGGTTATATTTTAACGTGCAAAGCAGTATTTAATGGGCCGGTAAGTTGTGAAAGCCTTTATTTTGTTCATTATTTTTTCCCTTCGTTGTTTACCTATCCTTTCTGGTGTTGTTGACNAAAAGCGAAAAGTAAGAGGACTTTAGATAGGAGCTTAAATTAACGAAAATGTGCAAATAATCCTCAGTTATAACGAACCTAAATCATCGGTCTCGTCGATCCCTTTTTGCGTTAACTTTTGCTGATGACCAACTCCATCTGTTAATTATAGCTCTGTTGGCGTTCTCGTCTTAACAAGTTTCACTACTCCACGGTTGACCGATCAGTCAAACTCAGAAAATCTGTATTTTATGTCGTCGATCATTCCTCCATTATTTATCACGATTAATAAAAGATTACTCAATTTTACGAAAAGAAAAAAAAATGAATGTCTGAGAAAACGTTTAATATGTGTTTGCCTTTTCTTAGATCACTCTATGGAAATACATATAACTGGCACTGTTAATCAGGGGACATAACAGTTCCATAAAACCTACAATGTCAGACCGGGCAACCTGCTAATTTATGGTGTAAGAATGAAGAGTTTGACTGGCTGAACACCAGCGCTGCCCGAAGGTTAGGATTTCTTCAGCTGGCCCGGCCAGATGTATAAATTAAAGAAACATTTATTTATAATTCGCAGACGTTTCTACAATTATGAGAACAACAAAATGTATTTTATAAGAGGTTTAAGCAACCTTGAAGCGGAGCTCTCGTCCGAGAACAAGTATTAAAGATTGTTAAAACACATTATGGAAGAGAGAGAGAGTCACGCAAACTGCAGTTTAATAATAAATATAAATACCCTTGTAAGCTAAAACGATGGAAAATAAGCATGTCTTTTCCAGCCGGGTATCTAACAAGTGAATTTTAAACTTCATAATGTTATCGAGTGTAATGAGCTTTGATGGATAAGCTACGTTCTTTCAATCAAGAATAATCTGTACCGCACTAATTTTCATATAAAACTCTTCGTAACAAAAACTGATTAATACAATAAAACTAAAAACAGAAAAATATTTCAAAACAGTACACTGACATCGTTCAATTTGTTAATCGTCTTGCTGAACGAGCTGCGAGAACGTTAAATTAAATTTAGTATTAATAGGAACTTCGGTTTATGAAATAACATTTCATTTCAAAAAAGAATAGAAAAAGTGGAACACATCATTTAACCGTGCTATCGCAGTTAGCCTATTAAAAAGGCAAATAACACAGAAAAAAAAACCCGCTATTTTATTTCATTGCAATTCCGATAGTGAATTCTGGGAACAGTTCTTGTCACAATAGTGATCTTTTCACTGCAAAAGTACAGGCAATCTATTGTTAGTAGACTACAAAATAGTCGGTTTTTCTCAAAATCGGTAAAGAAATCGGTAAAGCGTGGCGTAAGAGTCCGGGACAAGCGCAAAGCGCGCGAGCCTCATTCCAGACCTTTTGTTTGACTGCTCGCGCCTTGAATACGCAAAAGTACGGACTGTTTTGCAGTCTAATTGTTAGTAACAAAAATATACCAGCAAATAGCTACTGTTAAATTGATGTAGTTGTAATAATGAACATAAATGAATACCGCTAATCAAAATTAACCACAGTTCCTTAAAAGCGAGTATTTTGATTGGTGAAGTTTCCCTCTGTATTCACACTTTCGTAGGAATCAAAACAGTCGCAACAAAAGTCGCGGCCTACAACAGCCCTAACCAGTTGACACCACCGTAGATGATATATAAAATTATGATTTGAAAGTCAGTGATTGACTTGGTTTTGCCAGGGAGCACCCGGAAGAAAAAATAAGATGATGAACGGAAAATTTGTCAGAATATATCACATTAAATGATAACTTACCGGTAGCGTGCCTTTGCTGTCTCACGTGTGGCAAAATTCGTCATTATCATAATCAAGTTGATCTTGATCGGTCTACTGCAAAACTAAAACAGATAACAAAAGACTTGAAAAGTAAGATAGTTGGGTGAAACTACTAGAAAAATCTAACCGAAGAAGGAATACACAACCGCCCTCGACACCTCCTAATTTAAATCGCTGCTTTTGTTTCTTTAGTTATAACTAAGAGAATTTATATAGACATTTCGGCATTGAATACTGAACCAATAGACATGATGGCTTTCACTCAGGCAGTTTAATCGACCTCATTAATCAATCGGTCACGGAAAAGATTTGAACCAAACTTTGGTTCAAATCTTTTCAGTTAGTAACTGACTAGAAAATGAATTTATACTGCTTATAAAATGATCCAAGGCCGGACAAACTTTTTGCCTATATTACTATTTTTAATTGCCACTGACTTAACAATTAGTTGTAACCTGCGACTAACGATAGTGGTTGTGATAAACGGCGTAGGTCCGGGGCGTAGGTACTCAAATATTTTTCTAGAAATGCCTTTATCCGTGTAGATGTCATTTTTTATCAGGAACGTCTGCAGATTTTCCTTTGGGATATCGCTGAATCGGCTCAAACTGAACAAAAATGACTGAAGAAAATAATCTCATAGTTGTACCACGGCTGGAGAAAATATAACAGGGGCACCCAACGAGAATATAGTTCAAAACCACTTAAACATAGCATTGTTAAACGTATTTTGGTATTTAAACGGTAGATATAGGCATATTTTTATCCCCTAAAAATTTTTCATCTGTTCGGATTTCCTAGCTGAAAGTCTAGTGATCCGAAAATTATAGGGATCAAAACTTACCTTTTCGAAAATTTCAGCCAGAAAAAAGCCTCCCGAAAATTCTTTCCCCTTTTTAGGGTAAAATCCGTTAAAAATAGGCAATTATACCATTTTTTAGATGTTTGAAAATCCTAGGAGAAGCAGGCAAGCAAGAAATTTTACAACGAATGTTCCGAAAATTCTAGATCTCAAATCGTCTTCCGAACAGATATTTTTCCGAAAATTGTCGTTGGGTGCCCCTGATATAAAGCTTTTTATGCGATTTTTGATACAACGGAGTTGACTGCATGCAGTGGGTGGTACATCTCACTGATTTATCGCAAACAACAAACATCACTTATTCAGAACTGTATAATTATACGCTATAGAGTGATTTTACTTAACCCGTGAAATAGGTAAGAACAAAATTACGCACTAGACGCACTTATGCACTACTTCTATTGTCTTCTTTTGTTTATTTGTAGCTATTTTGCACTAGTTGCTATTAACTCTTTCACGAGTCGAGTAAAATCGCTCTAGGAAAATGAATGATTTTTTTTCCCGCTTTCATGGTAATGTGCTGTTAAAAGAAACTGCTTTCTCACCTTGACGTTTAGAAAAGCTTAAGTTTATCGTTCCATAGCTTACCAAAGCAAATGAAGATGCCCCATTAAAGGTATCATGATTTTAGCCAGCGGTTCATTTTCTCTAAATCTAACTTGTTCCATTTATGCCTCGACTACAGCTCGAAAATAAAGCACAAATCCATATAATTTTATTCATGAGGTTCTCGTTTGATCAAGTCTTGTAAACAATGTGCATTATGAATTAGACTAAAGGCAATTTAATTATTCTAACATTTAAGTATGGGTTCGATTTCGGCCTTATCAATATGTTAGATTAGAAGAAAATTATCACGATAGCGGAGAGGCTGTCAGACATGGTAGGCAAAAAGTTACACAGTCAGCAACTTTTCTGTTTTCAGTGAGTCCATTTCATTTATTCTTGGTTAACTGAATCATTCTAAACAAATTTCGCAAGCAATTAAGTTAGCTTGAAATTCATGTTTTAATGTTCTAGACTAGGCCACAAAGTTCACTGGAGCGTGATCAATCCTTGTCAATCAACTATCTAACAGTGTACACGACTGTCTCGATAACAATCTCGTTTAGAACGCTTCTGTCAGACCAGGGGAGAAGACAAAAATGCAACGGGAGTGGGAGAAGGAAAGGAGGTGAAAAAGTCCTGCACCCCAGACCCCAGATTTTCACTTACCACTGCGAGTTATCAGAAGCATATTATAACCCTGGTTAGTAACCGGTCAAGTCGCCCGAAATTCATCTTGTCTGAAACCAGAGTCATGTCGCCCGAAATTTTTAGTCAAGTCACCCAAAATTTTAATAAAGAGTGTATGTAACATATCTCGTTCTTTAAGCGATAATGAGACAAAACAAATGGGATAATTGTGTAATTAAGTCTTGTTCTTCAAGCATTGATGCTATGATGAGACGGGATGTGTATTATATACCGTTATTTATCTGTTTATGCGACGAAGAGACGAAACAAGCGAGATGACTGTGTAACATATCTCGTTCTTTTAGCCTTGATGAAACGAAACAAGCATGTCAAATCAGTAATATATTTTGTTCTTAAAGATTTGATGAAATGAAACAAGTGCGATTAAGGTGACTCGACCCAGTTTTTTTGGGGGGATACCATCCTACTTTGAAGCTCTCTGGTATCCCCACCTTTACTTTTATCGTAAGTCTAACATATAGAATGGATAACATATAGATCAATCTACAATATAACATAAAATTTTTGGCGATCGGAGTAAATATCACGTGATTATAATGCCACGCCCCTTTGAGGTCTAAGTCGAAAATCTGCTGTTGCCGGCATTTTTTCGTGAAAATCTCTCGGCTACACATAGTGCGCATTAGTGCCTTGCGCTGAACAGAGTTTCACCAAAATCGCAAAGACCCAATTCGAGAAATTCAGCGGTGTCCAAATTTAGTCATAATTTATGCGAAAATGATAAGCAAACTTTACACGGATTATATCTAATAAACTATGAGATTCATCTCTTTATTTTGGGCATCGTTATAACAGATGGGTCCTTGCAAGTCAGCAAAACGCTTTAGGGCCTTGTAAATGCGCGCGATTTCGAGCAAAGCAAACATATAGAAATTATAGTTTTCGCTATTTGTTGACGTTTGTCAGCGTTTAAGAGTCCTTCTCACGAAAAAAGCATTTTCTTAAAAATTCGTAGTTTTTTTTCCTTCAAATTTTTTCAGGGCCACAATTGATTAACTAACTACCCGGACTCTGAATTTCATGGTCATTGAAAAACTGTGACATTATCTTCTATAAGCCCAAACTTGAGTAAACATTGAAGATTTTTAGCGTTTTGGCTGAGTTTGTGCTTTGGGAGTTGTCTATTGTTTCTAGTCTGTCATTATACAGCATTCTTGTTCAGCACGCGTGCAATGACCGCGCTTGGCTGACTTCCGAATGCTCACCGAGATATAATAATTTTGGTACAGTGAGACAGGCCATCGCGTGATACATAGAGGTTTAAGTCACAATTTTTAATCAATTCTCGTGCTTCTTGTGCCTTTGCAAAAAAATCAAGAAGTGCTACACACTAAATCTACTTACTATTAAAAAAATATCATTTTTTCATAGGTTTAATGCAAGCCAATAATTAAACCAACTCGTGACGGGAATATCTCGGTGAGCATTCGGAAGTCAGCCAAGCGTGGTCATTGCACGCGTGCTGAACAAGAATGCTGTATAATGACAGACTAGAAACAATAGACAACTCCCAAAGCACAAACTCAGCCAAAACGCTAAAAATCTTCAATGTTTACTCAAGTTTGGGCTTATAGAAGATAATGTCACAGTTTTTCAATGACCATGAAATTCAGAGTCCGGGTAGTTAGTTAATCAATTGTGGCCCTGAAAAAATTTGAAGGAAAAAAAACTACGAATTTTTAAGAAAATGCTTTTTTCGTGAGAAGGACTCTTAAACGCTGACAAACGTCAACAAATAGCGAAAACTATAATTTCTATATGTTTGCTTTGCTCGAAATCGCGCGCATTTACAAAGCCCTAAAGCGTTTTGCTGACTTGCAAGGACCCATCTGTTATAACGATGCCCAAAATAAAGAGATGAATCTCATAGTTTATTAGATATAATCCGTGTAAAGTTTGCTTATCATTTTCGCATAAATTATGACCTAAATTTGGACACCGCTGAATTTCTCGAATTGGGTCTTTGCGATTTTGGTGAAACTCTGTTCAGCGCAAGGCACTAATGTGCACTATGTGTAGCCGAGAGATTTTCACGAAAAAATGCCGGCAACAGCAGATTTTCGACTTAGACCTCAAAGGGGCGTGGCATTATAATCACGTGACATTTACTCCGATCGCCAAAAATTTTATGTTATATTGTAGATTGATCTATATGTTATCCATTCTATGTGTTAGACTTACGATAAAAGTAAAGGTGGGGATACCAGAGAGCTTCAAAGTAGGATGGTATCCCCCCCCAAAAACTGGGTCGAGTCACCTTAAGATGTTACGATGTTGCTGAGAATGATAAAATTTCGGGCGACATAACTCTGGCCTCGGGCGACTTGACCGTTATATGTTTCTGGTCTCATAAAATTACTTTCTACAATACTATCTATGTGCTAGTCAGCAACAGGTCAAAAAGAGAAATAGTTAAAGTTCGAAGGAAAGTCTCGCACTCGTACTAAAGGTAGCCAATAAAAGAACCGATATGAAAAAAGATGATTGAGCACGACGAGCGTGCAAAGATCAGGAAGAACAAAATTCAGAGAATGTTGAACTGTCCGTTGTGGTTACAAATTTAGGGTTCTTTATTGAAAAAAAAACAACAACAACAACAAACAAACAAACAAACGTCAGTCTCCTCTCTGTTTGCTAATCGGAGCGCTTACTGGATTGGCATGGTAAAAAACTGAAATGATGTTTATTATAATCAGTTAAGGCTCCATTAAAAGACTGAAAAATCAAATATCAGCAACCCAGAATCTTTCCTAGACTTTCAACTGTAATCGCGATCCGAATGAAATAGCCAGTGACCCTCTGCAACAAGCGAGAGCTGTCACAGGGGAGTGAATGTTTAGCGACGCACAAGACACTATTTGCCTCTACTTAGCTTGCTAAAAGCTACAATTAATTAGTTAATTATATAAGTTAGAAAACGAGGAGTTTTTTCAAAGTTTATTTATTTATTTTTTTACAAGTTATATACATCAACGATTAAATTGACAAAAATTAATACAAAAAGGGGATAATAATCAAATTTCCACCCTAGCCATAAAATACAATTCTGCAATGGCTACGATGAAGGCCAGCACAATTCCTATGATCACTCTCTGAAAGAGAAATAAAACAGATGATTGCTTTAATTTATCTTTGCAATTTGAGAATTGGCTCTTCATGGCCAGAATCTTGCTCCTATATACAATCCAATATTATTAATGAAGCTCGTAACTATGAGTGCATTAAGAAATAGTGTCCCAAAATGGCGGTTCCCTAAAACTATTCGTTTTAGAAATTTTGAAAGCTCTTTCTTCTGAGGAAAAAGAAAAAAAAAAACGTGGTTTGCTTTACAAAAGACTTCATGAAGTATTCAGTGCAACATCTGCTTTTATATCACTAACATCTACGTCAAGTAACAAGGGGTGCTTATCATTGTTCTAAAGAGATGTTGAAAATTTCGCTCGAAAGGTTACTGGTAAGGTCATTTTTTGGAAATTCCAACCGAAAATTGAGGACAACAATTTTCAGAAGTCCTTTCATTCTGGTTGGTGAAACCAAGTGGAATACTACACACCGATTGCCAATTTTTTCGGTTCCTGACTTCAGTTGCACAAATTTGCCCGATTTTGGATTCAAATGGTAACAGATGAGGCAGTTCCACGGCACGGTAGACTGGTAAATCGCACATGATGATTATTTGGACTCCCCCTGAACCGGATTTTTCTGTGAAATTGTTATTTGGATTACTTTATGCTTCCATTGCTTCCCTTTATGATAAGCTTAAGAGTCCTACAAGCCATTTCCTTAGCAGGCAAAAATAAAACAACAACAACAGCTGCAAACTTCTACCATGACCAGCCTACTTTTAAGTTTTGATTAATGCAGTGGTGTCGTTTTATGTGACTGTCCAGAGTACCATAAATTACACTGGTTGGATTTAAGATGCTTGATTAAACCTGATTGTTACTCATAACCCATTTATTTATTACATACCATAGCAATGGAGAGAAAGGCATATTGAGATGCGATAAAACCAAATGCGAATGTTGCCATTATTGCCAAGAGAAAGTTAATTATAGAGGCCAACTGCTTGGTGACAGAGCGAACTAAAAGGTAAACATTGACAAAAGAAAATCAATTCTGTTCCTTCAAGGTAGCTTAACCTTGATTGACATGTCTGGTCAACCTTACGGCCCGAGTAACTGCAAGTTTTCAGTTTTCAGGATACATATTTCTTATTTTGGTCCTGAGGGTGGTACTCCCAAGGAGGGTTCCATTTTCAGACTTCAGGCAGATCAGAAAAGGGTAGGGATTTCACTAGTTGAAAAACATGAAGGGGAGAGAAATCGGTCTTTTCGGTCTGTAAGAGAAACTAAAAGGGCTAACTGATGATTTTTTACGGTTGAGAAAAAGTCAAGAGGACATCCTGGTTTGGCTATTTATTAGTTATTTAAAAGATGGTGCATTTACAGCAGTTAACAGGGATGCAGCATTCTTAATTAGGTACGTAAAAAGGGTACCTTTTGCCAGTTGAGTTTGAGTGTCTGCTGTCAAATGGTATAATGGAGACCACTTTACTTTAATTATATTTTTTTGGTAAAATTACCATTGACCGACATTCTTTTTTATTCGAGATCATTAGTTATGTTTAGAAGTTGAACATTATAATAGTCCTGAAGAAAGGCTTATTTACCGGTAAACTGATTTGAATTTTTCAGGAAAAATGTAAAGTCCAGTTTCTTTCTATACCGCTGAGTGACCGCATAAGTTTCGGTCAAATATTTAATACAGTAACGTAGATATAAAACTGAAAACACAACTTTGGTTTATTAAATGACACATATGCTTTTGAAGCGTCATACGATATTTCTCAATGGGTAAGGTACATCAACATCAAAAACATTAACATAGGACTCAGTATTTAATAAATGCTTCGTTTTTGTTTGCTGGTCTGTTCGATATTGAAAGAATCTGAGAGTATTATTCCACGCTAAATCTGATCAGTGTTACATAAGGAAAACCGGAAAGTAGTCCAGTCAAATTGTGGTTTAGCATCAAACAAATTGCAACAAAATTTTTTTCAACGCCAGTTAATTGTTGGATGGCTGTTTAGCAACATACTAAAAATCCGCCAAAATCGGTTTGGTGAAACATGAGAAAAATTGGCAATAAAGATTTTTAACTTTCACCACAGGACACCCAGTTTCAGGAAGATCACAAATTCACACAAAGCATCTGATAATTGTGTTTTTTTTTTTCTCAAGAATTTTCGATACAACATCGCTAATGTATTTTGGGTAGCTTTTTTTTTAAAAACGCCGACTAAATGTGTGAGAAATACCTGGGTCAGTGTTTCGTTTGACGGCTTTGCACAGGTTACCCAGCCACTCGTCTGTTGTCGCATTCTGTTTTCCAAGCTTTAATTTTTTTTTTCTTTGACGGTATTTAAAGGGAAAATTATCAATCAGACTGTGTTAACATGGTTAAAAATATTAGTAATTGTTTTTTTGCGCGATATCAGAAATTCAGTAAGTATTTAATTGGCTGTTTTACAGGCTGGTATTTTTTTTATATCCTGCAACATGGGTGCAGATTTAGTAACTGACCGATGGTGAACAGTGTGATTTGATATTTTGTTTACAATCAGTCAGCTGCCAAATTTGCATCCATGCTGAAGGATATATGCTGCTAAATGTGTGCAACGGACGATAGCTTTGTATCAGTACAAACTGTTTAACCTGTTCCCATTTTGTGTAATCGAGTTTTGTGAGGTAGTTATCTTCGAACCTTGGACACAATATGTGTGATCGAAATCAGGGATTCTTTTTTTCTCGCGACATACGCAACCTCCTTTAGGATTATGACTCCCTACTTTACAATGTGAGTGAATAAATATTCTGCTGAGGACTCCGTCTATTTGGTTTTTGCTAGCTCGTAACGCTCTGCGCTTTTCATTACACCTGGCCAAATCAGTTGTAAGGAAAATCCAGAAAACTAAGCGCAGTGTGATTGTTCATTTTTTTATCTTCCTGAAGCGACTCTCAAAATTAAGTTTAGTGTCTTTGTGTGTTCATTTTGTATTTTTTGCGGCAGCCCTTCATTTCTTCGTAAGATGAATAAGTAGATTAATCGCCCTGTAGTCTAAAGGCGTTTATATTCCCTCCTTGCATTTCTTTTGTGAGAATAACCCTGAACCTTGACCAGTTTGTTTTCGTCCATTGGCAAATGAAGACCTCTTTTTCTATAACGATCGTGTGGTCCTGTACGTCTGAAAAAAATTTGCAGTGGTCAATGAAGGCCCGAAAGTACTTCACATATGTGCGACATTAATGGGCTTGCCTGCTAGCTTCTGATGGCTTATGTCTTTTTGCGGAACCAATGTTTCTCTTCGGATGACCGTTGTGTAACACTTCAATTTACTGCATGTTAACCTTCTGACTGAGTTGCGTGAATTATGTTCTGCGTGGGGAATTTCCATTACTCTATATACCCTTACAAGATATTTTTACGTTCGCATTGTTTTTGCTACCCGGAGTTAATCTTTCCCTTGAAAACCAGCTTCCCTATTATATAATTTATTTCGTTTTCTTGAAACAAACGTTTGCTGGAACAAAGTTCTTACGCGATGAATGTTCCGTTAACCTTTATAATTTTTTTTGCGAAGGTAATAACACTTTTCCTTAAATGAAAACACATTTCCCTCTTATCAAATTCATAGGCATTGGAGCTTAACCTGCTCAACAACTCTGTATTGTTGCTGTTGTTGTGCATCGTAAAGAATTAGTAAAACTATCCTCCCCTCCTCTCCAATTCACTTTTAACAAGAAGAAAATGAAAAGTTTCAAAAAAGTGAAACTTGTATATTTGAGGATGTTGGTACGTTAAGGAAAATTAATGTACAGGTAACCGTAAAAGCTAAAGCATTATCTTGCTGGATTTTTGAAAACGTACCGAACGAATATCGCAGTCTTTTAACTGAGAAAAAGACCAAAAGCCGAAGGCAAAATGAGCCCGAGAATCCTCCTAAAAAAGAACAGGGAAAGGGAAAATAGAGTGAGCGAAGAGAAAGAAAGGAAGACAAGAAAAAAAAGCAATGGCGGCACTATTAGTTTTTACCAGAAATGTATTTTTTTTTAGTTCCTATCCTTTTGCATTACAGTAAACTGTAATTTCTTATAGGCATGCAAATAAAGTTTTGTTGTTGTTGTTGTTGGTAAGCTTGAGTTACATGTTCGTAGACAAGAAAACTGTGCTCAACATGCCAGTTTGGCTTAATCTTGCGTTAAACTTGACCATCTTTCGAGGAACCGGACCCAGGTTTTAATCTCGTTACTGTGAGAAGAGCCAACAAATTGATGTTGCCTGCAATCAGCAAGAACAACAACTGATTGCTTTATTTGAATGACCCTAAACTTTACTTATTTTTGCAAAAGCGTGCCAAAACACTAAGATCATGATTAACAACTACATTAACAATAGTTTATCCCGAAAATTAAACTGACAAGATGATATGAATTCAATGATTTCTTTGTTAATAAGCTCGGTAATAAGGAACGAAGCAGCTTTCATAATTTTCATGATCAATTCGTTAACGGATAGTTGCTTAATACACTCTTTTTTTTATATAAGAATATATTTTATAAGAATATCGAGGCTGAAATTTGCGAAATATTAAGAATATTTTAAGAATAAAGCTAAAGCTGAGATTTTGAAAAGGATAGATATAATTTTGTGTGTTGAAACATCTGTAAATACAATACAATTTTATGTTTTTCACTTAACCGTATAAAATTATTCCTTTCTCTGAACGGCGAAACTAGCCAACAAAACGAAAAAACCTGCACTAGCTATAGCAAAATGTTCGACTCTAATGACAGTTCGATGAACGGTACATGTAATATATATACATATACCCCAATAAATTCTGAAACGGAAATGTCATAACGTATAATTTAAGAATAATACAAGAATATTTTCAGCCTAAAATCGGCAGAAAAATAAGAATATTCAGCCTGGGCCGGAAAAACAACATTCTTATAAAAAAAAGAGTGTATTTGGAATTAGAGACTGTACCTTAATTTAAAAGTTCTCTCTCATTTTTTGAGTATTTGTAGCAGTAAGAAATAAGAAAAGGAATTACGTCTTTGATTGATTACATCACAAGAAGGGCAATGTCTGTCGACACTATTTATTTGACTGTATTTGCCAATCTCCATCATGAGCTTGTGACGGATTGCATAAAAGTAATTTGACCAAGCCTCTCAGGTGTTTTCTTGTAAGGGGCGAGATATTTTAAAGTGGCTTATTCATCTTAAAAAGAAAAATTGTATATAACTCTAGTTTTTGCGAGTTTTGAAGAGAATGTTGCCAACTGAAATATGGTTCTATTTCATAAAGCTACGATGTTTTATTTACTTTAGTGGTATCTCATGTATTGGGATCAAAGTTTGGTAGGTTAAAAAATTCGGACCTCATCTTTATGAGGTGAGAGTAAAAGCGAAGTTTACCCACGGGGTGTGGAAGGTTCTTGACTCATTCATTCATGAGCTTAAGCAACAACGATGGCGACGGCTACGAAAACGTCACTTAAAAAGTGAATTTGCGCTGCGTCAAACTTTATTGCGCTTATTCCATCTCGTTTAATTCGTCAAATGTTGGCAAATTTCTTTGGAGTTGAATTCTAAAGGATTGTATCAAAGTTTAGGAAAGGAAAAGCAAAATTGTTGTTTTGTGTTCCAGTCCTCGACAAAACGTGAAATTAGGCACTTTCACATTGTGGTCGTGCAACGACGGCTGAGAAATGTACAAAAAAGCGTGATGCAAGTGCAAAGTTGTTTTTTTGCCAGTCTAAACCCATTGTTTTTTTGCCGTTCTCGTTGCCGTCGCCGTCGTCGTTGCTTAAAGTTTCTTTGCAGGTTTACAGCTGAAGTCACATCGGCCATGTTGGTCAACAAAACAGAATTTCTTTGCAGTCTTGGAAATAAACTATATTTTTTCATGCAAATTCTGCGAACAACTAACCATGTCAAGTGGTTGCGGACCAAGAGTGCCAAGTGCGAGGGACGTCTCATTCTCGTGGAAATGTTAGGTTAGCCACGCGAATGACACTCTCTCAAATCCCGAGCGCCCTTAAACTGCTTTCTTCTACCTTGATAGCTGAGTTTTACTCCAGCCTTAAAGTGTTAGAACAGTGTATTCTAGCAGCGCCAGGTAGTTTTTTTCAACAATTGTTTTGTGCTGAGCACCCTAGATGCTATACGTTAACTCTTTGGGTTCCCTTCAGCCTTTTGGGCTTAGGGTATGCTGTCTTGAGTTTTAAAAAATAGACTGCGGGATTATGATTTGCAATGTCAGCTAGGAAACAATTTTTTTGCTTCACAGTCTGATCCCTGGGCGTTCGTTGGACTTTGATACGCTAAGAAAAAGAACGATTTTTTTCAAATGCGTGTCTGGTATTACTTGATCGATAACCTCCCAATTTACAAATGGTATTAACGACAATAAATTCACCCAACGAAGCAAACTATGTTCGGACTCGTTTCTTTAATTGCAAACACGCAGAAATGTTAGTAATTGGCTGCCACAAAGAAATCAAGCTTTTATTTATCTAGTTAAGTTTGTTTTTTAATTTCTACCGTAGTGCTCCTTTAATCCATTAGCAGCCTTGCGAAATTTAGAACAATGAAAAAGAATGGAACGACAAAAAGCTTCTCCTTCAGGCCTGTGGAGGAGACACTTCTTCCACGTAGATCCGGGACACTGAATGAAAGCCTGTGGCCGCGTCTCCACCCGTGTAGCCAGTACCTACACACTTACCGACCCAGAATCCCACCCGAACAGGGCCCTTGCGTAGTTTCTCACAGATTCCTTCGATGTGACGTGGGCGATGTGGATTCCCTACAAAATTTTTATCATTCCACACAATAAATATACCATCAATGGCGGACGGGGTTGAGCACTCTGCACCATTGAAGGTGAAATACCACCGACTGCAACACCTATAGCAGTTATAGACGCGGAAATCGCCATTCCAGAAGACACGCAAGGCTGTTTTGTCGGATTTTTTGTTGAAAATACATTCCTGTGGAGAAATTGAAAGCCGCCATTTCATTGCCTTATCATGATTTGCAGCGTTTTGCTTGTAAGTATAATTTTTTCGAGGATCCTCGTTTTTACACGACGTTATGGCGGCCACGTTGTTGTTCCAGGCCAATCTTGTGGAATTTGTAAACACTTCCCGCAAAGTAGGTGGAAAAGCTCTATACTGATTTTTATTAGCAATCTGGCGCAAATAAACAAACAGTGGTAAGGAAAAAAATGCGCATTACAACTTGTCAAAAATAATCTTTAATTAAAGTTTTAAATTAATAATTAAAGTCTGGGTCAAGATAGTAAGACATAATATGAAGCACAGGCGGATTAATAAAACGCATTTGAAAATTCTTAACTCGGCTTAAGGTAGAAAAAGGCCGGCTGCCCAAGATACATAAGTCGTAATGTATTGTAAAAATGATGGGTACGATCTTGAGCAGCCTTTTAATTAGTAAGCTGTCCGTTTAGTTTACTTTCCTCTTCCTCAAGTTAATTATGTGTAGTAAATGAGTTATGAAACACAATTCTGCTAGACCTAGGAGGCTCTATCTGAAGACAAAAAGCATGACATTCAGAACTATAATTCAGTTGATTGTTTACCTTGATCAAACCAGTGTCTTGGCCGTTATCTAAATTCTTAAAAACGCACTGTTTCCAGTTACTTTGCAAGGCACCCGTAGAACCAGGATTTTCCTGGGGACATTGGATACCACGAGCACCTTGTTCACCTTTGCTTCCTGGTAGACCCGTCGAACCCGAGGGTCCTGTATCTCCTTTAGGTCCCTGCTTTCCACGAGATCCTTCATCACCTTTGTTACCTCTTGGGCCCGTAGGTCCTTCAGGTCCATGATTTCCGGGAGATCCCGCGGGTCCAGGACTTCCCGGGATGCCTGGAATTCCTGGTGAGCAGAAGCAAGTACTCTGACCACATGACCCAAATGACGTCTGTTGTGCACACTATTATTAAGGAGTATAAACACATCAGTTGGTCAATAAATCAGTAGACAAACTGCCTTGAGACGGTAACGCAAAAAAAAAAATGGCCTGATAATATCTTTTGATTTTTTTTCTTTCCTGTTGTCGCCGTCACTTTTATCGTCGACGTGTTAAAGTTTGGAAATAGGATTAGAAATAACAATGGGGTTGTTGCCTTCAGAGAGAGGATATTTTATATGTCCTCAGGTGAGGTTGACACACAAGGAACCGAGGATGACCAAGGACGAGATGGAGTGAAGCCTTTGATAGTTTCCTAAGACACTGGCACCGCGACGCTCAAAACGTGGTCCAGTGGAGGTCACTGGGGAAGGCCTACGTCCAACGCCGGACGTTCAACGGCTGAAACTGAAACTGAGGGGTCGGAAAATTCACTTTTAATTAATGATGAGCAAAGTTTCTTGAGCTTTACAGCTTGCTTCACAAGCCGGAAAACTGGACTCCTTCCGACTCGATTTCTTTTCCGTAAGTGACGAACGCGGATCCGTGATCAATGATTACCTCTAGTTGTTATAGTTAATTCTCTGACTGGCGGACATTATGTCGTGGTTTCGTGAGGCCCCGATATAGAGGAACTCATTTATGTGGCCAGTTATTGGATTCGCTACTGACCAAACATATCCCTTAACAGAGGAATACAGTAAACTGCTGGTTGTAATTATAAGCCCCCTCAGTCATGGGCCCATCTAGCTGTAAACAAAGAAATACTTCCGATTATAAGCCCCCGGATGTAAGCCGTCCTCTAGTGTGAAGTAGCTTGTTTCGAGGCCATTTTTCTAGTCCGGCCGGTTATAATATACATAAGATAGATATAAGCCCCTCCGTTTATTATCCCTCCTAAAACCCCTGACGAAGATCTATAAGCCCAGAGCTTATAAGCGGCAGTTTACGGTAATAAGGAAGCCTGTTCTGTAGATTTGATGGTTCTGTCATAGCAATGGACCAGAATTTCACAAATAGAAATTCCAAAATTTTGTATTAATTAATTTTAAAAATACCTTTTTCCCAGGGGTTTTGTTGCTGCTGCTGTTGCTTTTCGTGGAACTCAAAGTAATTAATAGTGCATAAATCGCGATGTACAGTAGTATTTTCATACTGCTCTCTTTGGCTTCGTTATACCTCGGGATCTAGAAAAACGATAGCATGTTACAGGTGTTAGTCACTGAGTGACACAATATCGTAATGCAAGGTATTTGTTTCTATACACAGAAATATAAAAACGTTTTATTCATTCAAATATTAAAAAAATAAATTAAACAAATATTTCAATTCGTTATAATTCTTTACTTATTAAAGAAATGTTATAACATTTACAATGATGTTCGTATTGTGGCATACAATTTCAAACTATGAAAAAGCTATGCATTCTAAATAGTCTATCTCTTCGCGATTGCTCGCCGGGCGATTTTCTGCAAGCTTTATCGGAGCTTTACAAAGTTTTGTGCAGCAAATATCGACGCTTCTCGCCTTTCTTTTCGCTCCTGTTAGTGGACCTACTTGCGTCATTTTAGCTGAGTTTTTTTTTTATTCTTTGAGACAAACGTATTTAAATGTAATGATCTTAACTGTATTTTATCACGTATTGCAGACTTTCTATGACTCAAGTACTAACGTTGTCTGTAATTTATCTTGACTATTTATAATGGAATGGGAAATAAATAAATAAATAAAATAAAATAAATGAGTTTTTCAGTTTTTTCCCAAGTTTAATCAAGACCGATCTAGAATTCACGCTATGGGAAAAAAAATTGGAAACAAATTACGAATTTAGTACTAACCTTTCAGTTTTAGTGTTGCTGCAGTCTGATTCCAGGAGCTGAGATTAGAATGAATATCTCTGCTCCACCAAAGAGCTATTTATCCGTACTGAATCAACATTACACTTTCATGTTTAAAACACGTTTGAAAAGAGGTTACGTGTGCAGTAAATACGGATGTCATGGATTTTGACATCCACCAATAATATGGTTGCGCAGTATCAAGAAAAGGCTTGTTCGAGGCTAATACATGACATGATGAAATAACAAGTTTAACTTTCTGATGATTGATTAGAACGTGTCTCAGTCGACCAATGAATTGTCAGTTGTTTCCTTTGTCGTATTTCATGTACTTTTTCAAAGACAGAAGGCGAGAAATGTTCACACAGGTAAACCTCGTATGTATGGAATTTGAAAGAGTTTCCATGCCATTTTAGAGGCTCTTATTAATCAATCTCTTTGCTTTCTTGCTTTTCTGTTCGCTGCTTTTTTACACTGAAAAATTATAATAGCCCCATATCAACGAGGGCACACCATAGCTTGTCAGTATAAAGACGTATTTTACAAGTGACAACTAAAAAGCCTGATAATTTTTCTCTCCAATTTTTCTGGGTATTTCGAGGCATAATATCTACAAGGGATATAAAGGAATCCTAAAACTAAAATTTGAATGAGTTAAATGGGTGTTTTCACTACGTGTATCTTTTACAAGCATTAACAGCAGCAGGACTTTTAGCTTGCTTTTATTGCCAAAAGGTGTCATTTTCAAAGCTTGCGTGGGGGGATTTTCACTCCGACTTATTTACTTCGCACCCTCGGCTATCCATGAGAAAAAAAATACAGTGCGATTTCCAGGAGAAAAAAATTACCTTTTTTATCCAGCCAGAACCGGCATAAATTTTCCACATTTTCAGCTAGCGGGGCGCTCATTTAGATTTTACTTCCCAGGTAGCTCAAATTCTGCCAGAAGAGAGGATATTTTGTCGAGCGGCTACGTTGGGTACTCCTTCTAATTTCACGTTTAGTATGGAGAACGTAAACAAGCAACGAAGAAATTTTCTGTTTCTGAGTTTTTTTTATGTGCCTTGGAATTCAACTTCAGGAGGGTTCGCATACATATTTGAAAAAAGTAAGTGCGTAGGAATAATTACGATAAAGCTGAATTAGAACTTATTAAACTTCGCTTCGTTCTCGTTGCAATCGCGTCGTTGGATCTTAAAAGTCCATAGTTATAAAACTTTCCGAACACGTAAGCTTTTCATCAGGGGCACCCAACGAGAATTTAGTTCAAAACCACTTAAACATAGCATTGTTGAACGTATTTTAGTATTTAAACGGTAGGTCGAGGCATATTTTCATCCCCTAAAAATTTTTCATCTGTTCGGATTTCCAAACTGAAAGTCTAATGATCCGAAAATTATAGGGATCAAAACTTACCTTTTCGAAAATTTCAGCCAGGAAAAAGGCGCTCGAAAATTCTCGGTGACCTTTTTGGGTAAAAATCCGTTAAAAATGGGCTATACCATTTTGGGGGAGTTCGAAAATCCTAGTAGAGGCAGGCAGGCACGCAAGAAATTTAACAACAAATGTTCCGAAAATTCTAGATCTCAAATCGTCTTCCGAACAGATATTTTCCAAAAATCGTCGTTGGGTGCCCCTGTTTTCGTTTCGCTCTAAACCATCGCAAAATTTGATGACGTCGAAAGCCGGTTTACTGAAAAAAAAAGGCACGTTTTGCTATAATTCGTCCACAGAAACTTCCCATAGCAAAAATGGCTTTTCGTCTTGTAGCAAAATTCGTTTCCAAGTTGTAATATTTTGGATAAGTGATTAAGATTTTCATAAAGAAACTTCAATGAGCTACTCACCTTCTAAGTATTTTACCCAGCACAGGCACTGTGTGTTGGCTAGAGACAAACAACAAGTAAAATCGAAAAGTAAGAAGACATTTAAGATAGGAGCTTAAATTAAAGAGAATGAGCAAAGAATCCTAAATCATTGCGAACCTAAATCTTCGGTCTCGTCGATCCTTGTTTGCGTAAACTTTTGCTGATGACAAACTCCAAATGTTAATTATAGCTCTGTTGGCGTTCTCGTCTTAACAAGTTTCACTACTCCATGGTTGATCGATCAGTTCAACTCAGAAAGATCCGTCTTTTATGTCGTCGATCATTGCTCCATTGTTTATCATGAATAATAAAAGATTACTCAGTTTTAGGAATAGAAAAAAAATCTTGAATTTCTGAGAAAAAGGGCACTCTACAGTTACATAAAACCTAATTGATATAATGTCAGATCAAGCAACCTGCTAATTTGTTGCGTGAGAATAAAGAGTTTGACTGGCTGAACACAAGAGCTGTCTGAAGTTAGGATTTCTACAGATGGCCCCAGATGTCTAAAGAAACAATGACCGGTCTGTCGATGGCGAAAACTACTTTTAACAGGCTATAATTCGCAGAAGTTTATACAATTATAAGAACAACACAATGTCGTAGAGGTTTAGGCAACCTCAAAGCGGAGCTCTCATCCGAGAACAAGTATTAAAAATTATTAAAACACAGTTTGGAAGAGTGAGAGTCACGCAAACTGTTGTTTATGAGGAATAAAAATAAGCCTATAAGCTAACACGATGGAAGATAGACAAGATACCACGTCTTTTTCAACCGAGTATCTATTAAGTGAATTTTAAACCTAATAATGTTATCGGGTGTAATGAGCTCTAACAGATAGGCTATACTTTCTTTCAATCAAGAACAATCAGTATCGCTCTAATTTTCAGATAAAATAGCTGCGTGACAAAAATTGATCAGTATGTTGTAATAGAACTAGAAACCGTGAGAAAAAAAATTGAAATGACATCGTTCAATTTGCTACTCTTGCTGAACGCGCTGCAAAAACGTTAAATTAAATTTTAGTAAGTAAATTTTAGTAAAGCGGGACACATCATTTAGTCCTGCTATGGCAGTTAGCCTATTAAGAGGGCATATAACACAGAAAAAAAATTGCTATTCTACTTCATCGCAATTCCAATAGTGAATTTTGGGAACACTTCTCGTCACAGTAGTGATCTCTTCAGTTTCATTGCAATGGTACATGAGGCAATCTATTGTTAGTGACAAAAATATACCGGTAAATAGCTAATGTTAGATTGACTTAGTTGTAATAATGAACATCTCGTTCCTTAAAAGCGAGTATTTTGATTCGTGAACGTTCCTTCTATATTTACAGCGGATTTACACTTTCGTAGGAATCACTAAAACAGTCGTAACAAAAGTCAAGGCCTACGAGCCCCAACCAGCTGACACCA
>CALNXI010003883.1:25165-36018 GCA_942486025.1 Porites evermanni
GGAGCTGGGAGAGCTGCGATGGGGGTGCGGGACGGACGGTTCAAGTTGGGGCGCAAAGGGCTGGGGCGGCTTGGGGGGCGGGTCACATTGGTTGGGAGCCGAAGTGCTCTCACCACTACGCCACTCTTCCCTCCCAAACAAAGACGGTGGGTGGGTTGCTCCTTTATACAACCACGGCGGTTTAAGGCTGGCAGCTCAATCGGTCCAGTAAACTAATTGAAACGGAGAGATCGGTCGTTTTTGAGAAATTGTAAATGACTAGGAAAGTGTTCGAACAACTTGCAAAATAAGACATCACGTCTTTACCACATTCGACGCACGTATACGAAATGTAAAATGTAAAAATAAAAATGTTCTAGAAGTTTTAAAATCCTCGAAATATATTTCGCTCTTTGAGCCTCGTCAGATCGATTGCATTCGTGACAATAATTACTAGTAAACGAACATGATTTGTCAACCATTGAGTTTGACCTTTTGTTGCTGATGTAGCCTGTTCAGCGACCCTCTACTTTTCTCTTTAAAGTCCGTCGAGCACAGGTGATAAAATATAAACCGCAGGTGATTTATGGACGCAAGGGCAAGGAGGTAGTGTTTCTCGCGCTCCGCGCTCGTTCTTCCGCGCTCGCTTCGCTCGCCGATGTTTTCGAAAAGAACGAAAAGAAAAATAAAACAACGTCTGTGTACAGGCTAATGCTGATGCAGAGCCGGCTGATGCTACCATCCCTGTGTCTCGTCAATCTGAACGTCAGTTGTCTAAGGGCAGAAGAGCCCCCTTAATTATTAGCCAAGCAGCAAGACGACTAGCATCTCATAGACTTATTAAATTCTGCAAGCAGAATACTGCAATGCTGATCGTACTACGTGAAAATTAACTCTGCACGACATCAACACAACACCGAATGAACTCAAAACAGAGCGGGATTGTAGCCATAGACAGCTGTTTCGCCCTCTTTGGGGATCGTCAGTATAGCGTAACAACCAGGGAAAGCCTCTGATGAAAAATATCCGCGCGCTCTGATTTAAGCCCTGACCTAGAACTCTCAACACCCACAGAATCACGTCATACCACGTGTCTTCTGCGGGGCAAGATTCCAAGCGTCAAGTTGATGTCTCGCAGAGAAAATATAGAATTGGCCAAAACCAACCTCTAAAACATGGACAGAACCATGCAAGAGTTAATTTTCACGTAGTACGATCAGCATTGCATTATTCTGCTTGCAGAATTTGATATGTCTACTTTTCATTTTTGCTGATCAGGTCTTTATAGATCCTACGTTCTTGACGGCATATTCGTTTGCAGTCCTTTGCAGTCCTTTGTGGTTAATGTTTGTACTTAACATTTCATACTAATTTCTCACCTCCACTGACAGATGCATTGAAATTTCGAAATTCTGGTATTGGTAAACTACCACCTACTCTTAGGAGAACTCAGTCGTCATTTCTACTATGATCTGAATTGAATTCTATCTTGATCTGATACTCACGGAGATTCGTAGACTGCAAATAAGTTGCTTAGTGAGCGGTTAAACGTCTCGGCAGCAGCTAGTGAAAGGTCTCGGAGAATACTATTCTGTGTCTTTGTAGCAGCTAGTTACAAAACGTCACTAATCAATTATTCATTTTTGACTTTTTAAGATAAAAATAACCTACAGCTGGGAGTAAGTGAGATTTGTCTGCAGGGTATATATTTTTTGTAATGTTGATAGTTAACCGCAATGTCCATGGTCCCAAATTTTATATGCATATAGAGTGAAAAAAATTTAAGGTAAAGAAATTGATTGTTTCATTGTTTTAGTGGTTTTGGCTTGAAGTCTGTACTGTCGGGAAAACGAAAATAATTTTAAACTTCTGTTTATAAAAACGGTTTATTTTAGATTCATCTTCCATTTTCATGCTAGCAACGTTAATTTGTACACTTCCCGCGGCGATCAATAGCAGAAGTAGTATAAAAAAGATAACTTTTAACGTGGATTGTTTGCATTCCAACCACATCTCAGAGAAGAAGTCCTCTTTGAAGCAACTTCATCCAAAAATCTCATTAATTTTACTTGCATTTGATTACATGTAAGTAAATTAAAAAAAAAGAAAAAAAGAAAAAAAAAGAACGTACCGTATAGTATAGTAAAGGGCCGAGTTTGATTTGTTTCTTTCTCCATTTCCGACCCGTTAATATCTTCCGTTCCTTATCATGCATCGAGTTTTACTAAAAGGAAGTAAAGACACCTGATATGCAAAGGAAAGCGCTGGTAAGATCCGGCCTCCAGGTATATTTTCACGCTGGGCAATACCAATATATAATTATATTTACATGTATTACTTTTAACACAACCCATCAGAGAATCAAAGAAAACAGCCCAAAATAATGGTTGACTATTTGCTTTTAACAATTTAATGCTCAATTTTGTAAGGCTTTCAGGACTTGAGATTGACCAAAGAATTAACAACTTCGGCTGATGCTGATAAATTGTAAAAATAAGTATCTCCGTGGATAATAGGATTTTAAAAAAAAAAAAAAAACATATTAAGCATTGCTTAAAATTCAAATAACACATTCTTTTCGATAATGCCTTAGTTAGACCGGTAATAACTCTTATAAAGTGCTGTCTTTTCCAACCGTGATAAAACATTGCCTTTACCGCGACGCTCTTAAGCTACACTAAAGAGACGAAGAAGGACGCTGCTATTAAACGTCCTCTGTTAAAGTGATAAATGAACCTAATTAATCACCGTTTTTTAAAAAGGCTCAGCTAGCTGTTGGTGTCGCATTATATACAAGCGTTTACGGGTGAACTTTAATTTTCCAATTATCTTCTTAGAGTACTCACGTTTTCGCAGCGGTGCCGAGAAAATCAAATCAAGTCCCACCAATCTCGTACCCAGAGTCCGCATTAACCTTGTCCAGCGGAACCCCTGTTGGGTTGCCCATTCCGCTGGACAAGGGTAATGCGGACTCTGGGAAAGAGAAATGAACTTGGACTGGAACGGGTAGAGCATGCGTAATTTTCGAGGTGGCGTCGTTACCTTGGACATGAAACAAGGTGAAAACATCTACACGTAAACACGAAAAAGCGATACAAAATCAATTAATCATTCGATATGAGGCTCCAGATGGTGAGATTTTTCTCTTACATCTATGCGATAACCTGTCCAAAACCAACACCAAAATTCCCAGTCAATGGCCTATAGTTAGAACTTCTCAGTACCGCCAGAGACCTTTTTGATTGGGATGAACCTTCTATGATTCTTTAATTGGTTTTGACGTCCTGTAAGCGGGCACTTAACACATGAGTTGAAATCCATGTTCGCTGTATGTGCAGTATGTACACAACGTAAGAATAGAGTGTTTTCACTTACGTGGCCAGCATCAATGTAAATTTCTTGGAACAAAAGAAAGCGTTTGCATAAGAAAAGAGCTCAACTCCCAGAGGATTGGTTTGGGACACCAACATGGCCGCCGTTTCATTGTTTTCAGGGACACTGATATGGCCGTTGTGACGTCATGTAAAAACACTCTATAAAAGAAACCATTTTAGGGCCTGTTTACATGGAGTGGGGGACCCCGGTCTAGTGGGGTAGGTTTCTTTTGTTTCGTGTCCCCCAGAGCGTGAAAACAAAAGAAACCAACCCCACTAGACCGGGGTCCCCCACTCCATGTAAACAGGCCCTTAGTGACAATATCTACCCTCCTTCAGGGGTGTGGGTAGGCAGTTTACTAGACTCTCAGACTGTTACGAGAATTTTAGATGCTTTTTGTCTTGTAGCCTGTGAACAGGCTCTCTGTTTGGGGAAAGGGTGAAAAAATCGCGAGGAGAGAGAAGGGAAAGGCTTTTTCCTTCCCTAGACGTACGGGCTTGAACAAATAAGATCTTGCGTTGTTTTGAAAGACGCCATTGCGAGAAACTTTGTTGCGAACGAACATCACAATTTTACATCTGTGTTTACATTCAGTGTCGTCGTCGTCGACCTACCGACCGACTGCATCTTAACTTTCCTTTTTCCCGCCGAAACTGACGTTCTCGTTCCAGTCTTTTCCCAGTCAACAGACGTCGTCGTCGTGAACTTCGTCGTAGTTCTTAAGTTCCCTACTGTTCACCTTGAGACAAGTTTCCCGGAGAGCATCATGTAAAGCTCTGAGATGGGACAAAATTATTACGATTCGCAGAGTTTGCATCGCCCAATATCGTATCATATTCTCGTTTCATTTGGCTAAACGGATTGATCAACCTGATCCGGGCTGAGACAGAAAGGTACGATATTGTTCGCTTTTCTAAGGTAAACACTAAGCCCGGGGACACTAACTCTTTGGTCTCGGGAACAGGCTCTTAGGAGTCAAATGAATTAGGTGAGAACAAAATTACAAGTGAACTTTGACCCGGGCTAAGGTGATCCCCCGACTCTACATCCGGGAACTTGAATAAGACGAGTGTAAGAGAAAAGTCCAGAGGTGTTTATCTGCCAATAGGCTGAGTTTTTCCGAGTTATTCGATGATATTTCGCTTATGTTAAACGTGAGAAGATTATGCGTGGTTTTGGATGGAGAGTCTTATCAGTGCCGCGAAAGGATTGTGTCTAAAAGTTACCACGACTGACCAAGAGTGACCATGGATCATGGATTCCGTCTTAAACGTTTACCAGCGATTTTCATACATCGCCTCTATTTTTTAAAAAATCATGCAACAGTCGAAATCCACCCTTAGTCTCAATTCCTATTAAGCACGATGTAGAAACGCTTGCCAGTAGAGGCACAGGGACGAAATACGCTTTTCACACCTACATTGTAGAAGTCTCAGCAGTTATTGCTGAACATGAAGTTGTATAGTTAACCATTATTTTCACTGCTACGTGATTTTCGATATCATTACCACTTAAAAAATGATTTCGGCCATCAAACTCACAAACTGTTCAAACGTACCGGTACCCCGCGCTATTTACATCATCTGATTAAAAAAAATCTATTTCCAGGCGCCTAATACTAACAGTGTAAATAGCAGAGAAAATTATGGTGGGATGACGTCCAACACAAACAGTTATTTAGCTCATCGGTTTGAGTTTTACTCTCCCTAAAACAGCTTGAGTCAGCATACAACGTTGTCAGTTAGCATAAATTATCCATCAGGATGGACATGTTTGAAATTCATATTTTTTATGGTCACGTTGTTGCTACGAACTTAAGCAAATTCAATTTAGTTGTTGGATCTCTTACAGTCGGCGAAGATCTATAGAGGAAGTGTTTCACTAAGAGATAATTGCCACATCGCTTGACATATGCTTTAAAAATACTGAGGACTTCCTACTGAAAACAACAACAGTACCTTTTCATTTAGATTCTTTTTTGGGTTGAGGATTTCGTGCCAACTAATCAGTTTTATATTAGCCTGTTCCAGGCACTGAGATAGTGGGGAAGACGCGAAAGAAAAAGGCACGCGAAAAGTTGGCGTTGCGCTTTCTCAATTCAGCGGACCCGACTATCTCAGAGCCCGGAACAGTCTAGTTTTATATCATCTATTAAGTATAGATCTTTATTAAATTTAGAGTAGTCTAGAAAATATTTTTATCACTATTATTCCGTGTAGGCTGGGTTCTCAGACTAAGCAGAAAATTGGACGATGATCTGTTATCATCAACTGTCAGGATTCCTGCTGTAAAATTTTGTGAACAATTTATATATATGGTCAATGAGTGTTATTTTATTTTATTAAAAAATAAAAATTATTATTAAAAAAATTATTATTAAAATTTATTATTTTATTGCTGTGTGATCAGTAAGTTTCGTAGGTTTAGTAATGATTGGCAAGATGTTATTGGTATAAAGCATATCTAAGAACTTATCAGTTTGAGTATGTTCATTGAATTTCAGGAAATTTATGTTCATATCTCCAAAGATGTAAATTTCATGTCTCATTTGGGATTAATTGTTTTGATTATAACATTTAGTTGGTTGCGAACCTGTTACTGTTCTAAATTACAAGTGGGATGCTTGTAGATACAACCTATTATAGCCTGCGTAGCAAGCGTTTCTGTGCGGTTTACGAGAAAAGAACGAGGAACGAGAGTCAAAGACCGCGAGAAAAGTGGCGCAAGTAAGGCTCTCGTTTCATTTCTCGCGCGGTCAAAACCGAAAGTCCCCTTCTTCGGTATTTCTTTGCTCCGAAACCGAACGGAAGCGCTTGCTACGCAGGCTAAACCTATTATGATCTTCTTTATACCTTCAACAGCATCAATTTCTGCCCAGCAGGATTCAACTAGTGCTATATCACATTCAATGTCAGGCCTAGGTACAGCTTTAAGATTATTAGCTACATATAAAAAGCAGCTCCACCTGCGTTTGTTGGCGAGTCCGGGTGAAAAAAATTATAGCCTTTGATATTCACAGTAGAAATAGACTTCTCGCCTAATTTGGTTTCTGTAATTCCACGTATATCCAGGGAGCGTAATAGTTCTTCCAATAGATTTTGGTTTTTAGATAAACATCTAATATTACCATGAAGAATTGAAAAGGATTTTGCGTCTGAATTTACTATCAATACTAGCAATATTCTGAGCAGGGGGTTTTTAACATTAAATTGGATTTTAAAGGTCAAGATCATGTCGCCTATCCGGCCAGCTGCCAACCATAGCATGACATTCTCTACCAGTTAAATCTTAAAATGGTGAACAACTGCTTACGTTTTTGCCATGTGCTCTTATTCAAAAGACGAAAATTCTGCGAAAGAACTTGTACCCACAAATGGGTGTTCAGCTGCATATAATTCTTGGTTTTCAATTGACGTCACCAAAATTCAAACTAAGAAACTATCCCTTCTTCTGAGTTTCTACTTTCATGTGATATTAGAGCACCTTGAAACCTTTATACAAACAAATTTTCAGCTCAATAGGGTTCTTTGTTTTGCGATACAGGACGCTTGAATTTCCAGCCTTTGCGTGACGTGGCATTTGGCTGGCGGCCGGGAAAGCTCTTATGTGGGTTAAAAACATTACGGAGTTTTTGAGTTTTGCTATCTAAACATTCCTTGTCTTAGAATAAATATTGCTTTAATCTTTATGAGTTCCTCAAGCGAAGAATTCACGCATAAGTAGGAAAACTCAAAAACAGATGTTTCTGCTGGTTTTCGGCGGCCATATTTGTGCCCCTGAAAGGGACACAAACATGGCGTCTCCATACAAAGCTTTATAAATTTGGGTAAAACGTTTTTCCGAATATCTCGCATATGAACTATTACATAGACCTGATTCTTGGCAAGGCTTTTTGTATATTTGTCTTCTTTCATTTCCCAGATTCTAGAATTTCTGTATTAAAAGGTTTCCATTTTTATTTCTGCTTTCTCACGTGAGTGAAAACCGAGAACAGGGAACTTAAGAAACACGACAAAATTCACGACAACGACGTCTGTTGACTGGGAAAAGACTGGGACGAGAAGGTTAGTTTCAGCGGGGAAAGGGAAACTTAAGATGTAGTCGGCCTGTAGGTCGACGACGACGACGACATTGAATGTAAACACAAATGTAAAACTGTGATGTTCGTTCGCAACAACGTTTTTCGCAATGGCGTCTTTTAAAACAATGCAAGATCTTATTTTTTAAGCCGTACGTCTAATTTCATTGAGGATGATTATTTTTTGTCTTGTCTGACCTTTAAATTTTCGAGTGGAAAAACACCTACTTTCCGTACGAAATTATTCAACTTTCACCTTGAATGAGATGACCGAGTCCTAGTGTCTGTCAGAGTTAAGATTTCGAAAAAGAGACATTCTTATGTGATAGCTGTTTTCCATATAAAGTTTATTTCCTCTATATTAAAGATGTATGATTTGCCTTACCTAAATACGTACAAATAAATTTATCATTTACGAGTTCGCTCGCACAGCCTCCACAGTTGATGTCATTCTTCGAAGTAAAAATCAATTCATTAGTCGAATTTTCAATCAACATTGCTTGTTAGGAGAAAAAAGGAACGATACCTGGATTTACGAGGATAAGAAAATGCAAAGGGCAACAAAAATCGCTTAAAACAGTGGATTTATACCTGCCGAAGCTTGTGGATTGCAGGACGACGTGATTCTACTTTGTTTGGCTTTGTCGACCAAGTCGTCGTCGTGCAAACATACCTTTGATGAGGCAGATGAGGACACAGCTGATGAGCTTTGTGACCGACCTGTTACGATTTATTCGAGCAAGGGTGGCGCAGTGAAGAGCACTCGCTTCCCACCAATGTGGCCCGGGTTCGAATCCTGGCGTCGACGCCATATGTGGGTTGAGTTTGTTGTTGGTTCTCTCCCTTGCTCCGAGAGGTTTTTCTCCGGTTTTCCCCTCTCCTTAAAAACCAACACTTTCAAATTCCAATTCGATCTGGAACGCACGGACACGTTTCAACGAGTTCTTATGAACTTCTTAGTGATCCGTGGGTAAACAAATTACAATTTTTTTTTTCTGTCGTAGATCTGTACCTGACTTTTAATATCTACTTCTGAGGTAACGAGTAAAGAATTTGCATACTATACTTGAGGACAGGTACATGTGAGGTCGAAGCACAAGACTCCCAAACTAAGAGTGACTATCTTTTAATATAATCGAGACCTTTCTTTTGGAAGAGGTGATAAGTTGACTAAATTCACTCGAAAAGTCGAACTCTCTTGTTTCCACTTATGTGTTTTTCCATTTAAAAAACAACTACAACAACAACAACAACTAAAAACCGTAACTAAAAAAAATTAACCGATAGCAGTAAAAGAGCCAAAACTTAAGTCGATAAACCGAAAAAGCCACCACCCCATTGAGACCCTGAGGTAATGGATTTTCCTTTAATCGCATAATTGAATAAAAATAAGAAAAAAAGAAAACAGCAATAATATTAAAAGAAATAATAAATTACAGAAATTTATCATGTAGTCAGTATACAAATTGCACGCGAAAACCGATTTCGCGATGAGGCGTTAAACCGCCCAAAATTTAGTCGATAGCCGTAATGGTGGGAAAATTTTAACCGTTAACCGTATTATAGGGTAAAAATAATTAACCTTAAAAAAATTTTGTTCCTTAGATTTGATAATTTTGAGGAAGGTGCTAAACTCACTATAACATGACCGGTTGTTTTTCTTATTCGCGGCTTCTTTGACTCCGTACGTTCGCGTTTCTGCTAGTTTTAATTGCTTTTCACGAAGATTCTTTTCAAATGAACTGTTATGTCTGTTATCAGGAATGATCCTTTTCATGGCCCGGCAAAAAAATTTAGTCGACTGGCAATAACTTTTGTTTATTTCTATTTTAAACAAGGAGTTCATTCATTTTAAGAAAAATAACAAAAATGAGAAAACTCTCATGCGGCAAAGATCTTACAAAAAGCCATACTTCTCAGCGAGGCCCCGAGACTTGTAGATGTGAGAGTCACAAAAAAGTTCGAGTTCTCAATCTGCTTGCTTGTGATTTTTTAATTGATGTTGTACAATCCTATCTTCATACACGTTTGAACCTTTGACAAATTTATTTTTACCTTGTGCTTATTTTTACATTTGTTTTCAAACTTTTTAAATAAGCTTCACACTAATCTTAAGGATAAATAGTGGTATTTCACTGAATTTACAAGCTGTTTGAAATTCCCAAATCATTTGCTCGAGAAGGAAAATAATTCATGGCGATGCTGATAGTTAACCGCATCGTGCACGTTCCGAGGTTTTACATGCATATAGAATTTTAAAGTAAACTGAAAAAAGCTGTTTTTACGTTTGTATTGCTGCGGAAACGAAAATAAATTTCAAACTTCTGTTTATAAAAACGGTTAATTTTAAATTCATCTTCCAGTCCCGTTTTCATGCTAGCAACATTAATTTGTACACTTACCGCGGCGATCAATAGCAGAAGCCCGGGAGCAGAAGTAGTATAAAAAAAAGAATTGATCACTTATAACTTGGATTGTTTGCATTAGAGTTTTCCGATTTAGCGGAAAATTCACTTGAATGGAACACGTTCTTCCGCTCAGTCAAAATGCTGACCAAGTCAAAACTAACTCTTGACTTATAGTTTGACATAAATCTACGAGAGTATTTCACAACTGAGAGCCCACATAAATTGCATAAGTTGTCAGAAAACAGAACGCACAAATTATCTGTGAAAATATAAAACCACTTGATCTCAAGTTTCTAGTCTTGATCGTTTCAGTCTTAAACTTTTTGTGTGTACTATTCATGATGAAAATCGTTGCATTGGCGGGTTCATTGCCATGAAATGGGTTTTTACAATAACGAATGAATGAACGTTAAAAATGGTGTCTATTTTCACCGAGAAATCAGCCTAAATTCCCTGTGCCTTTTAGAACTTGCCTTATGCTCCGCTACATTTATAGTTTCCTTGCAATAAAAATGATAAACAACAATTGATGAAAGCGCATTCAAACTTCACCGTTGACTGGCAACCTGAAGAGCTTGAAAAACATGCCGAAAAATTCAGGCTTGTTCATTTAAGTTTATTTTCTCGCTGGCTTTTAACAATATTTTATCATGAAACCAAGAGAGGATAAAGGGGACAGAGAAGGCATCCTGCATACACACCCTGTTCAATAGGTAATTCGTCTCGAGTTATTTTTAAGACCACAGATCCCAAGGGGGATTAGACAACAGCCAATCACATAGCGCGAATATGTTCCGCGTGAATGACCCAGGCTCAGAGCCACGCGTCCTTCACGAATTGAGGCAGAAAAAAATGGCGGATTAAGACGCGGAGAGCAATATTGCCTTTCGTTTTGTCGACGAAAACGACTAAAGAGAGATTTCTGCTAAAGCTGTGTCAGCGAAACGGAAATTAAAAAAGAATCGCCCTTCCTCTCTTGTATAGAGCTAACAGTACAGCAGGGAAATCCTTAA
>CALNXI010003884.1:0-10096 GCA_942486025.1 Porites evermanni
CCAGCCTGGAAAACCTGGAGTATCAGCAGCAGATGCAAATGGTGAAGCAGCAAGCTCTACATTGTCACTGATAACAGATGTACCCCCACCCCCACTGGAACAGTATGTGTACAATGAAGGATACCCACACACCCCCCTGAGGCCAAGCACTAAGAAGACTAATGAAGGGGCGCCATCAGTGGCAATCATTAGTACTAGCAATACCCCTGATGAGATCTTCAGTGGAGCTATGATGGCCAGAAAGATAGGCGTTGATAGGTCATCTTCTGGTCCTGATTTGGAGGAACTTAGGGAAGATAATGGGGAGAAACTGGCCATGGAACGACTGTGGTGAGTGAATTACTTCCCATGACGTCAGTTTTATTTTCTTGGACAATCCACCAAAGTAAAGTCATTCAATTTTGATACTTTCAAATACATACAACTTGTATTAACTGAGCATGCAGTTCACCAGTTCTTGCACCCCATCTGTGCTAACTCGCACACCTGCAGATCAAAGGCTTTGATCTCTTACCAGCTCACCCCTGCAGACCAATTTCTCATTCCTAGCAGAAAAATTTGTTTTTACAACCTTAACTGACTCATTTTAAGAAAAGAAAAGTCCATTTGAGAGATGATACTTTCCCAGAAATCTCCTATTTTTGGAGGGAAAGTAATGGAACAGAGCACTGTGGAACTCGTCAGAACATCTTCAGAACTCTTTGGACATAATATTTATAGGCATGATGGAGAGCTCCCCTAGTATTCTCATGAATAAAAATCTCACATCTTTGACTCAAAAAAGTTTTCAGGTATAGTTCCTTCAAGATCAGCTATAAAAACAGTCCTCAATAGACAGGACTCCTGGCTTTTGAGCTGCTTAGAATTTTCTTTGAGAGTTTTTTTATGACTTTAGGGTTTTTATGACTTGAGAATATTTTGTCATATACTTGAGTATCTGAGGAGAATGTGTCATAGATTTTTGTGGGTCTTTGTTTTCAGGGCTGCACATGCATACCACCTTAACACTCTGTTGGAGCAGTTGCTAAAGGATGCCGGCCTGTCTGTTGATTGGAAAGATACTATTTTGCCACTTGTGAAGAAAATTAGTGGGCAGGTACTTTGTTACATTTTATACTCAAGAAAGTGTAGTAAACTTGATTAATTTAACTCTGAAAATTTAATAAGTTCATCTGCCTAGTCCTTGGCAGTTTGATTTTTTAGACTGAGGTGTCTAGATCCTATACTCCTCAGTTTTTTTTTTCAATCAGTTTAAATCTCTCTTTTTTAGTGATTTCTTACTCTGTTCCAAATTGTTGAGAGTTTTTTGGTGAATGGTGAATCTATAAAAAGTAGCATCACAATCTGGCATGCTATGGACCCGGTGTTATAATGATAGTTGGTCATTCTGGTGTTATGGACTCCTGGGTTTGATTGTAACTGGTACATTTTTAAAAGTAGGTTGAGTTTGATCGTCCGGGTGAACGTAGTCCTGAATATGGTACATTTTTATTGGCTGTGCTCACAACCTGTGAAGACTATTAATGTTTATGATGAGAGTGTAAACTGAAAATCGATGTTTTTGTTTTGTGATTGTGGCATTCATTCATCAGGGTTTGTTCAGGTCATGGAAAACCTGGAAAATTCATGGAATTTAAGAACTTCATTTCCAGGCCTGCAAAGTCATGGAATTTAATTATCAGGCCTTGAAAGTCATGGAAAATTAAAGTTTTGTATGATAAATTAGTTACTGCAGATGACAAGACAAGGACAATGTAAGATAGGGAGGAGTAAAAGGCATGCATTTTGAGTTTGTGTCTATTGAATTGTTTAAGGTCGAAAAATACCCTAAATCAAGGAAAGTTTTTAAAATTTTTGAAACTGACAGCAAAATCCGGGGGTCTTGGAAAACTTGAAAAGGTCATGGAAAACGTCATGTAAAGTCATGGAATTTGGAGAGTTCAAAGGATCGAGTATGAACTTTGTTCATTCATTCATTCATTCATTTATTTGTTTAGGTTACCCCTGATGTTCATAAAGATGATGACATGGACATTCGTGAGTATGTGAAGTTCAAAAAAATTCCAGGTGGAAGCAAGAGTGACTGTGAAATGATCAGTGGTGTGGTATTCACTAAGAACATTGCTAACAAGAAGATGTCAAGTGTTTTGCATCACCCAAGGATACTGGTGCTGAGCTGCGCTATTGACTATCAGGTAATATCAGGTTATAAACCCTAAAACCCCAAGAACTGATCAGCATCTGATTTCCCTTTAACCCTTTAAGTCCCGATAGTGACCAAGATCAATTTTCTCCTAACAATATCCATATGTTGCCAGAGAAATGATTATGAGAGTTAATAAAATGATCACCAAAGAAAAATGCTTTGTTCCGTTATCAAACTCTTTCAACTATTTTGAGGAAATGTATGAAGGTCAGTATGGAGAATTTATATGTGGATATCGGGGCTTAAAGGCTTAAGAAGACAATAGTTTTAGAGGGTTGAAGTAAGATCCTTTCAAGAGCTTAAACACTTCCATTTGAATAATTGAGCTGGATCTGGCAATACATCACATTTCACAAGTCAGATTCATCTAGCTTGCATCAAAAACAGCATTAAAACTAATTTACAAAGGCTTTCACGTCCCTACTAATACTCTTTGAAAGAACACAAAAACAGCACTAAATTTCGTAAAATTTCTACCTGTTAGAACTTTTGGTGTGATCATATTTACAGCTGCAGTTTGTAGACAACACTCATCTGCAAGTTTAATAATATTATACAAATGTTTCTTCACAGCGAAATGAAAACCGTCTTGCCTGTCTTGATGCACTTATTCGCCAAGAATATGAGTTCCTCAAAAACTTTGTTGCCAGAGTAGTTTCTTTAAAACCCAACATTTTATTGGTGGAAAAGACTGTTTCTCGTCTGGCTCAGGATATGCTGTTGAAACATGGAGTCACACTTGTCCTCAATGTTAAAAGAGTAAGTAATGCCTTTTGATTACTATGAAATTTTCATGAGAGTTCTTAGAGAACTTTATTGGAATTTTTTTCCTGTGTATTGCTGAATTTAGCTCGAATCAATGGATGCCATACAAAAATTTGACAGGCTTTTCTTAGAAAACATGGAAGAATTCTACCAAGATTAATAATACAGTTAACATCCACTCTTTGAACAAGTGCTTATTTTGCAGAAAGTGATTGAGCGTATTGCTAGATGTACCCGTGCAGATGTGCTGTACTCCATGGAGCAGCTGAGTCGACCTCAACTTGGGTCATGCCAGTCATTCAAGGTTCAAAGCTACACACTCAAGGTGGCACTATAATGCTCTTTACTAAAAATAAAACATCGTATGAATTAAAGTGGCTCAAAATGGTTTTCATGATTTATTGTGGATAATTTTGCTCTTAAAAAAGGGTATGAAACAAATGCCCAAATATTAGTACATAAGTTATTGAATTTTTTTGGCATTACAAGTTACCATTGATAGAACCATAACCTGTGTTCTGTGAACATTGAAGTACGTCAAGACTTCGTTTTCGTTCAGCCACTAGGGGTGAAAATAAAACCTTGACTTTAACGTACGGTAAAAATGGAAAGATCTTTGTAAATTGAAAAAAATCTTAAATCCAAATAAAACTCCTTTACTCAGTGCTACTACTTGTAGCTTTATCAAATGGTTCTTAGTTTGCTTGATAGTACTTCATGCTAGATATTTTAACATGTCAACAGTGATTTTGTTACCTCTGCATCCTGTGTCCCTGACGCATAAAAACCCCCAAAGACGCAAAATAATTCATTGCATTTCCCTGTAGGATGCAAAGATCAATAGATTGGTCTGAAGATGTTTTTGTTGAATATCCTGTTTGCGTGATTTCTGTAGCCGTCCATGTGGCTGTTGTTTAACAACACAATTTCTTTTAGTCTTTGTTGTGCTTTACTATAGAAGGGGTATACTTTTATTTCAGTAAAATTTAATACAGAGTTTTGGAGTCCGTCTTCAGATTAACTGTCTGGTTGCATAAAGGACCAAGTATTTTCAGTTTAGGACTCATTAGGGCCATTTATACGAGGAAAAAATATAATAAGACGCGTGTTACATAAGACGCGTCTTAAATAAGACGCGAACTTTCCGTATAAACGGCACATTTCGTCTCAAATAAGACGCGGCTGAGCTAAGACGCTTCTTATTAGATAAGACATGCTCGTATAAATGGTTCAGTTCGCGTCTTATTTAAGACGCGTCTTATGTAAGACGCATCTTATTTTTCCTCATCTAAATAGCCCTATTGTGTTTTTGAATTGGGACTCAGTGGATCTGGACTGGGACTCATGATTTTTCACAAGTCTCAGGGCTCACCATAACTATTTGAAACAAAATCACTGTGTCAATGTTTTATTTGTATGTAGAATGGAGAGTCGAAGACCCTGATGTTTCTTGATGGTTGTCCAGCAGATCTCTCTTGCACTGTGAATCTCAGAGGTGGAAATAGTTTTGTGTTGTCTAAAGTGAAACGAATCTTCCAACATATGGTTTATGTCGCCTACAGTTTAAGACTTGAGCTTCATTTCCTCATGGATGAGTTTGGTTTACCCCCAGATGCAAAGACACTTATTGAGGAAAGAGAAATAGCAGCTCGCAATTTTGCAAAGAGAATTAAATTTAATGACAGGGACTCAAATGGGACAGAAGCAACTGCTGGAGAGAAGAACAAAACAGACATTTTACAACAAGATTCTAGTGAAGGATCAGAAGTGTTTCTTTCGGCATTAAAAAGCACTGTTTTATCAAGTTCTCCATTTCTTGATTATCCTCTTCCATATTTGCTCACAGAGGCAGGTAGAAACTTTGCTTTAAGATCCACACTGCCCCCAGATATTTACTGGTCAGCTCGTATTGATGTAGAACACAACTCAAGTCACTTGACAGAGGAGGATCTAGAAAAGTTTGAATTCTCTAATCCTAATCAGCGACGCCTAAGCAAACTTGTCTGTATGGTAGAGCCTCATCCAATAATTTCAGCTTCATTGACAATGGATCGAGGGGATCCTTTATTCCAAGCGCTACTTGCAGATTTTCGTGCTCAAGGAGGACAGATTCAACTAGCCAGAAACAGTGAGACAGTATCACGGGCTCGGTGTAGATGGCTTGATGGTGTGGTTAAGAAAGCAGCAAACCAGACCAAGGGAGACAGGAGGGATGCTCAAGAAAATTATCATGCTGAGAGAGATGTTGCAAAAATAACAAACAAAGCAGTGGAAGAAAAACAGAATCAGTCTGCACCAACCAGCCCGCTCCACCTAAACAGGAAGGTGGGTGTGGCTATTTACTTTACGGCTGCTACATTTAACTATAACGCTTTGTTCATGACCAATAACATCACAACTATCAGGTCAACTATCAGAGTTTAAGACCATCAACTGATGTGATACAACTTACTTTGACTTTGAAGATGACTGCCACACAGGTTGTCGAAATGTCAGTCACTTCCAACAACAGTCCTATTCAGGACTATGCTCGCATGGATATCATGTTCCATCTGCTTACATAAATTATAGCAGGTTCACTTCAACCATGGTAACAGCCTTAAACCTAATTCATGGAATTTAAAACTCTGTATGAAGACTTCTGCAAACAAATTTTTTAAAATGATACCAAGACACTGAACTTGACCTATTCCTACATCTATTGTTTTTTTTTTCCTTTTCTCAGCCAGCACTTAAATTTTTTTGCTGGTAAATCACACTCATTGGCCTTATTAATTTGTTAGTCCTCTGTTGATGTCAAATAAAAAAATGTTGTTGATCATCATCGACCATCATCTTTGGAACGGAAGACACTCATTGAGTGAATGTTTGTATGCTCGTTACCAGTAAGTTTTGAGGTATGTACTTAGCAGCCATGATCTACATACTTAATGTTGTGTTTCATCACAAATGAAAAAGTCAAAACTTGATCCAAATTTTGTTTTGCAGCAAGTGGACTGCCTGGATCCTTATGTTCACCAAAGAATTGCTGTTTTATTCATTAGTTACTCCAATGAGTCAAACAATTCACCACGCCCCTGCATAAGTCCATGGTGAGTAATTTACAGACTGACTCTCTGTATCCTGACGTTTTAAAAAGGTTTTAAATTTACCTGATACTAGCTAGTTACATGTTAACATCTTAACGTTTTAATGATACAAAGCCATTTTAACTGTTGTTACTTTTTACAGGGCTGTCTTCATGGAGTTTTATGGACGAAATGATATCACTCTTGGTGGCTTTCTGGAAATATACTGCTTTAGGTAAAAATAATTATTGCTACTTATACTAATAAAATGTTTGAATTTAACCACTATTATATACCTAAGTTCAGTTTATTCCATGGTATGCTGATGGACCCAGGAACTTATTTTTCAGGCCATCGTACATCTGTCCGAATCCAAATTGTGATATTCCCATGGTAGACCATGTGCGATACTTTGCGCACGGCACTGGCTCTGTGTACATTCACATGAGGAATCTGGAGTCTCCTATCCCAGGATTCCAACACACTATACTCACCTGGAGTTGGTGCAAGGAATGCAAACAGGTTTGTCAAGTTTAATTTGCTTTATTTGCTGTGGTCCTGTAGTGTAGAGTGTAACTTGCTCAACTTAAGCAGAACTGTCATGCCATTTAGTTTCAGGAGAGTGCTGTTCACCTTTCAAAAAAAGCAGTTGTTTAGTTTCTCCATCACTTGATTAATTTCCACAATGGAATCAAATGCTTGTGTATGATAAGTTTTCCTATCCTGGGAATTGAATCTTTGTTCACTCTTAATAGTTGCTTAGTTATTATTGAGTTTCACTCAGCAGTAGTACGACTTTTGAAACCAGGTCATGCTACTACTTTATACATGTTGCATGACAAAGCTTTTAGTGGTACATGGCACTGAAACAAACTTGGTTTTAAATGTTGTTTTACTTCATTTACTGTCTTTTAGTTGAGTTTAATTAATTCACCCACTTCATCATGGCAGTAATGCCGTGTTAAAAATGGGCCTAAGTCTTTAAGCTCTGACATTAACACTTACTCTTATTCTGTCAATTTTCCTTGATACAAGCCTCAAGGGGACAAGGGGATTCAACCATAGGCAATTCATATTTTTTTAACCATTTATCCTAAGAAATGACATAAATTTTTTTTTCATTTTTTTTTAGGTTACTCCCATTGTTCCTCTCTCCCCGGAAGCGTGGGCATTTTCCTTTGCTAAGTATCTGGAGTTAAGGTTCTATGCTGGCAGTTACAAGCGCAGAGCAAGTGTGGAGCCCTGTGGGCACTCACTACACAAAGATCATTACCAGTATTTTGCTTATGCCAATATGGTCGCTTCCTTCAAGTTAGTTGTGGTTTCTTGTTCTGCTTTTTTAGTTTTATTTCTGCCTCCACCAACTCAGTAATTTTCAATCACCTTTTTCTGCCACTGTAGTGTGGTTTTAAAACACCACTTTTGCAGTGTGGCATCATTTGACTGCTTATCATTAAAATGTTTGTGCAAGAGATGAAAAAGGAGGTGACAGGCTTCAGGGTGGCTTCAGAGGTGTGTTAACAACAAGGGTGATGAGAGGAGGAAAATGAATCTCTACATGGGATGCAACAGGGACAGGGTAGGGAACTGATGTAGGATCTCTACAGGAGGTGTCATGAGAGATGGTGTGAAAGAAGAAAGTGAGTTGACATAGGAACATATCACTAGGGATATATGTTTCCCAGGTAGGGGAACACACATCACTAGGCACATGTGTTTCCCAGATGGAGGAACCTATATCACTAGGGATATGTGTTTCCCAGCTAGGGAAACACATATAACTAGGGATATGTGTTTCCCAGGTGGAAACACATATCACTAGGGATATCTGTTTCCCAAGTGGGGTAACACATATCACTAGGGATATGTGTTTCCCAGGTAGGGGAACACATATCACTAGGGATATGGGCTTCCCAGGTGGGGAAACACATATCACTAGGTATATGTGTTTCCCCAGTGGGGAAACACATATCACTAGGGATATGTGTTTGCCAGGTAGGGGAACACATTTCACTAGGGATATGTGTTTCCCAGGTAGGGGAACACATATCACTAGTGATATGTGTTTCCCAGGTGGGGGAACACATATCACTAGGGATATGTGTTTGCCAGGTAGGGGAACACATTTCACTAGGGATATGTGTTTCCCAGGTGGGAAAACACATATCACTAGGGATATGTGTTTCCCTCGTGGGGGAACACATATCACCAGGGATATGTGTTTTCCAAGTGGGGGTTCACATATCACTAGGGATATGTGTTTCCCAGGTGGGGGAACACATATCACTAGGGATATGTGTTTCCCAGGTGAGGGAACACATATCACTAGGGATATGTGTTTTCCAGGTGGGGGAACACATATCACTAGGGATATGTGTTTCCCAGGTGAGGGAACACATATCACTAGGGATATGTGTTTTCCAGGTGGGGGAACACATATCACTAGGGATATGTGTTTCCCAGTTGGCGGAACACATTTCACTAGGGATATGTGTTTCCCAGGTGGGGGAACACATATCACTAGGGATATGTGTTTCCCAGGTAGGGGAACACATATCACTAGGGATATGTGTTTCCCAGGTGGGGAACACATATCACTAGGGATATTTGTTTACCAGGTGGGGGAACACATATCACTAGGAATATGTGTTTCCCAGGTGGGGAAACACATATCACTAGGTATATGTGTTTTCCAGGTGGGGGAACACATATCACTAGGGTTTTGTGTTTCCCAGGTGGGGGGACACATATCACTAGGGATATGTGTTTCCCAGTTGGGGGAACACATTTCACTAGGGATATGTGTTTCCCAGGTGGGGAAACACATATCACTAGGTATATGTGTTTCCCAGGTGGGGGAACACATATCACTAGGGATATTTGTTTCCCAGGTGGGGGAACACATATCACTAGGAATATGTGTTTCCCAGGTGGGGAAACACATATCACTAGGTATATGTGTTTCCCACGTGGGGGAACACATATCACGAGGGATATGTGTTTCTTAGGTGGAGAAACACATATCACTAGGGATATGTGTTTCCCAGGTAGGGGAACACATATCACTAGGGATATTCGTTTGCAAGGTAGGGGAACACATTTCACTAGGGATATGTGTTTCCCAGGTGGGGAAACACATATCACTAAGGATATGTGTTTTCCAAGTGGGGGAACACATATCACTAGGGATATGTGTTTCCCTCGTGGGGGAACACATATCACTAGGGATATGTGTTTTCCAAGTGGGGGATCACATATCACTAGGGATATGTGTTTCCCAGGTGGGGGAACACATATGACTAGGGATATGTGTTTCCCAGGTGAGGGAACACATATCACTAGGGATATGTGTTTTCCAGTTGGGGGAACACATATCACTAGGGATATGTGTTTCCCAGGTGGGGGGACACATATCACTAGGGATATGTGTTTCCCAGTTGGGGGAACACATTTCACTAGGGATATGTGTTTGCCAGGTGGGGAAACACATATCACTAGGTATATGTGTTTCCCAGGTGGGGGATCACATATCACTAGGGATATGTGTTTCCCAGGTAGGGGAACACATATCACTAGGGATATGTGTTTCTTAGGTGGGGAACACATATCACTAGGGATATTTGTTTCCCAGGTGGGGGAACACATATCACTAGGAATATGTGTTTCCCAGGTGGGGAAACACATATCACTAGGTATATGTGTTTTGCAGGTGGGGGAACACATATCACTAGGGATATGTGTTTCCCAGGTGGGGGGACACATATCACTAGGGATATGTGTTTCCTAGTTGGGGGAACACATTTCACTAGGGATATGTGTTTCCCAGGTGGGGAAACACATATCACTAGGTATATGTGTTTCCCAGCTGGGGGAACACATATCACTAGGGATATGTGTTTCCCAGGTAGGGGAACCCATATCACTAGGGATATGTGTTTCCCAGGTGGGGAACACATATCACTAGGGATATTTGTTTCCCAGGTGGGGGAACACATATCACTAGGAATATGTGTTTCCCAGGTGGGGAAACACATATCACTAGGTATATGTGTTTCCC
>CALNXI010003884.1:11195-22328 GCA_942486025.1 Porites evermanni
GTGTTTCCCAGGTGGGAATTAAATAATTAAAGTAGCCGGTGATAGTGCTGGTTGTCGGCGCATTTTGACAAGCCTGGAGGGGGAGAATATCAACCCTGAAAAACGGAATAACATCCCTGAAAATGGGAGGTACCCCTTCCTTAAAGTCAACTTTAACAGTTCTTGTTTAGTGCAAAATTGTGACCTATGGGAGGGGTAGGTGGTCAGTTACCCAGAAACCTTAAGTGATGTGATAAATAATGAGGTGACCTAGGGTGAGAATAGCAACTTTGAAACTTGGAGGTGCAGTAGGAGTAAGATTGAGGTAATGGCAGAGGGCTGGATCAGCTGAAAAAGAGACAATTTTGGGGGAGAAAATTTGAGTAAAATGCAGTATTTTGAGACCTGTTGTGTTAAACTTTTAAATAAAAAATGTCCCCTTATAAAAGATCTGTAGTCTTAGATAATAATAAATTTGTCTTATTTGATGGTTTCAGGTACCGACCTATCAAACTGTTTGAAATAGCCATCCCTGCTCCCATGATCTCAGTCAAAGATATGACGAGAGATGCCAGCTTTTGGATAAATGATTTGAGGGCCATGGCAACTAGGTAAAACATTCATTTTTAGACTCAATAGTAGCCTGTGAGCAAGGAGAGCTTGGAACTGTGTCTCTGGAATTTGAATATCTGCACTAAAAAAGTCAATGGGAAATGTTGATTGGTGAAGATGACATTATCAATGATCTTTCACGTTTTTCAGTGTTTGTTTACATTCGCGCTCGTTTCCACTTCACGCTGGCGGGTGAAAATCTGACAGCTCTGTCGACATGGAGCCATACGGGAATTACAGGTGGAATTCAAATTCGAGAGACATGGTTGCAAGCTCTCCTTCCTTTCCAGAGTGCCCTGGAGAGCTTGCTCGCGGGCTAACTCAGTAGTGTTTTATTTGACCAAAGCATTACCTTATACAATTTAGCTATACAAAAATTCAGACAAACAAGTTGAAATTAACATCAGCAAACTATCATTTTGTTTGTCTTTTGTCATTAAAGTGTTATGTTTGTCTGACTTTTGTTATTTAATGGCAAAAATCAGACAAACATAGCTATCACTCACTTTGATGTCATTTGCGTGCTGTTCTATTAGTTATTCAGTGGTGCACTATCTTTGTGCTTAGAGGTAAAGTGATGGTGAATTCTTGATTTTTTTTTCGTCAGAGGAGAAACAGTGTTTGCTGCATTTTATGACCGCCTTGAGTCCTTGAAGGATTTTTCAATCCAACCTGATCACCAAGCAAGAATGAAGCAGTTTTATGTGGCCCTGAGAGTAAGAACTTAATATTCAGATATATTGTTCTTTTGTGTTGTTAGTATCATCGGTAGAAACATCAACATAATTGTAACGTAGCCTGCATAACAAGTATTAAAAAGGGGAAGGGGGTGTCTACTTATAGCAGGTATGAAAAGTGGAGAGACAGTGAGGAGACAGATTGTCAATTTTAACAGGGCTCTGCTTTAAAGAAATCTTATGTGGAAAATATAAAATGACAGTCAGTTATATGAGCTCACTGCATGTTTTCTCTTTAGCATTTTGTTTAATTGCAAACGTTTTCAGAATCTTTATTGCTCTCTCTTCCTTCCTCAGAAGCTGTTAATCTTTGTTCTAATAATATTCCTCTTTGTTCTTATTCAATAATTTTAGGACGAACATTCTCGATTTTTGGAACAGTGTGAAATTGTGGAAAAGAAAGCAAACAGTCTGCAAACTCCTCAAAACCCCTTGGCTATGGAGAATGAGAACTCTTGTGAGCCTTTAGGTCCTGATGATAGACAGGCGTTGGAATACGTGATCGCAAACAGCTTGAACAGTCTTAAGAAAACTCTCTGCGAAGTTGTTGAGGGCTGGAATAACAGGTGATACTACTTCTTTGATATAGATATCTCTCAAATGTGAAAAGCAACTGATGTACAGTTGAAGCTCTATCAAGTGGCAACCCTTCGGGAAACGACAGGTGGCAACTCAATATAAGTTGGCCATTCAAACAGGTGATACTACTTCTTTGATATAGATATCTCTCAAATGTGAAAAGCAACTGATGTACAGTTGAAGCTCTATCAAGTGGCAACCCTTCGGGAAACGACAGGTGGCAACTCAATATAAGTTGGCCATTCAAAATAGAGTTTCTTTTCTGTTTACAGAGTGATTAACTGGCTGCTGAATGGTGCATGTAAAAAGGCTTACCTGGTAGTCATTCTTTATCACAGTATACTTAACGTTTTTCTAATTCCCTGTACTCTAACTTGATAACTGTCATTTTATATTTTTCTATATATGTGAAAACCTCTGAATTATTTGTAAAAGCCTACAGGAATATGTCCAAGCAGAAAAGAAGAAAAACAGCAAAGCTTCCTCTACCAAAGAAGGAAAGTTACTCTCTTCTTCTTCACTGCAACTTGAGGGAAAATCCACGGAGTCTTTTAATGTATGTGGATTTTTTGCTTTATAGAATTAAATAAATTATTTTGTTTGAAGTCAATTTAATGGTGAAGAATAATTTTCTCTGTTTCAAATGGTTTTTACAACTTCTTTTTAAACCTTTAACATGCATATTCTCTGCACTGTCTTCCAAGCAGGTACTGGTATAGTAATCAACTCATCTTTTCTTTTGTTCTCACTTCCCTTTTTCTTGTCACAACGAAGTTAAAAATTGTTTTTTTTAATATCAAAATGTAGACTTTTGTTACCCTTTTTGAAGGCCTACCGGAAGATGGCTTGGTTCTTTTAGATAAAGGAGAGGAAAGACAAATGGCGAGGAAAAAAAAGCGAGCGATGTTCTTTCCCTCCATTTTTCATATCGCTCCCATTTTGTGGCTGTAATGTTTAGATTAATTTTCTCTTTTCGTTTTTGCTTTCAGCAGCAACTGAATAAATCCACAGACATGGTATTAGGGGTGGGTATGAATTCTACAGAAAATCGGAGCCCGTCACTTACTCCCTGGGGCTCAAGGTCAGCATCTCCTTACCCCACCCCTGACACAAATGAACCTGTAGGTGAAGCATTTAGCAGTTCAGACATGGAAGTACTTCAAGTTACAAGCAGTTTTCGACCCATTACACATGTAGCGATGAATGTGGCGACATCCTCTGACTCCCCTACACAAGGAATTTTGCCTGTGGGAGGAGTGGTCAGTGGCCATTCCTTGCCAGGTCTTAAAAGTGACCATTTTGCAAGGGTAAAACTTCAGAAAAATGCTGGTGGCTCTTATAAAGCCTTTGTTGTCTCTGGGCCTTGCGGTGAAGAAGTGCCATTTGTGACTCAAAAAGATAAAGAATGTTCTGGGGTTACAGTGGATGGTGAAAAGGAGCCTTATGGGGCTGGGGTGGATATTGCAGTGGTGTCTGCTGGTGCTAAGGAAGGTGATGCAAAGGGACCTCCTGAGGTAAAGATGGATGGCTCAAACGATCCTCCTGAGGTAAAGATGGATGGTGCAAAGGATCCTTCTGGCGTTGATTTGGATTGTGCAAATGAACCTCCTGGGGTAAAGATGGATAGTGAGAAGGACTCCCCTGGGGTAAAGATGGATGGTGAGAAGGAACCCCCTGAGTTAAGGTTGGATGGTGCAAAGGAAACCACTGATCGGGACATTGTGAAGAAGAAAGAGGAGGAGAGGTCTTCTTGGTACGTCATTGAAGGAGAAAATCAAGATTCTAGTATTTTGGATGATGTCAGAGACACAAAAGGCCAGCAGAGTGTAAGTCAGGATCATTTCTGCCCCTCGGCGGAAACAAAATTAAACGAAACAGCTGTAAATTCCCAAAAGGATGCTCCTACTGTGGTAAAAGCAAATGCCTTTTCACTTGGACATCGAAGGGTTGTTTCATCCCCTTCAATGATTGCAGTCTCACCAGCTGAGAGCAATCTGTTGGGTGTGGTCAGTGATGTGAGTGGTGGGGCCCACCTGCAACGAAGTAGAAGTGACCCAGAGTTAAGTGCTCATGTAAAGCAACGTGAGACCCAGGTTTGTAAAAAATAATTTCTTAATAACATATATGTAGAATCATGTAGAAGATAAAGACAAAGTAGTTGGCAAAAGTACCTCAACAGACCAAAAGAATGAGTGTGGATAACTATTAGCGTTTGATACCTTTAACTTATTGACAGCTACAAGTGCTTAATACAGGTTGTCCAGAACCTAAGGACTAGGCTATAACCGCATCACAAACTAGGAAAAACGAGTTGTCGAAGCAAACTGCCCTTATTGTTATCGAAACTTTTTCTACAATCTTTCCATTGGCAACTTGCTTCCCAGACTTGCCGTTTCGTTATTGATAACTTTTTTTACTCAACAGTAGTTATTAGTGACAAATTGTTTCATCTATCAAGGCCCTGGTATTGTATGAGATCTAGTCTTTTCAGGGATTAGGGATTGCAGCACAGTTGCTTAACTTACGCAGATTAACACATCTCATTCGTCTAAAATGTGTGCTGGTATGTGTTGCCAGATGTTAATGGAAACCACCTTTGAAAGTGTCGGTGAAGGCAGCGTTGATTTAACTCGCCAAAAAGAAACTGTGGCTGATGCTGATGAACTGGATGGCGGCTCAAACGAAGAACCTGAGCTCCGGAAAGCAAAGACGCTGCCATCGTTATTTTCCAAGAGTGAGTCAGTTATTGTTTGATATTACACTAGTTGAAAGAATTTTTAGTTCAGAAAAGCAACGATGGGTGGGAAATCTGTAAAGGTAAAGTTCTACATGCAGTGGTTGGTGCATTGCACTTGAGAACTGAGGGTTAGCGGTTTAAGGGTTGGGCATGCCACCAGGGTATTTTGGGGAGTTTTAGGAACCAGTATAGCGATGTCAGCGAGAACGCCAGAAAAAGTAGGAGTGATAAGCAAATCAATTCCTCTGCCTGTGGGTTTTACCATTTTCTACACATCTTTGGCGTCCTCTTCAACTACCCTTAAGGTACCAGCTCCAGTAACTGACACTTTTTGTGTTTCCTGAGGGTCTCCGCTTATGGAATTGTCGCCTCTAACTTGATTTAGTGTTGTTTGTCCATTTTCTTTTTTTGCGCTTCCTATTACATTAATGGCAGATGATGTTTTACCATGGCGCCATCCTCATACATTAATATTTTACTTCAACAGTCAACTTATTTCTTCGTCTTACCTTTTTAACTCTTGATAAAGAAGCGCTGTTTTTATTTTATTTGTACGTCTTGACTCCTTCGTTACTTTACCAAATTTATCATTGACGGTGCTAATATCTTAATCTCTTTATGCTCGCACTGTTTAATGATGTAGTATGTATCTAGGTCATTAGGGTAACAATTAATCGAGGTTACTCTCTAGCGACTTGGGCAAGGACTGGATAACAATGGTTAATGATTAGTTGATTACATATATACAGCGATATTACACAGCGCATGAATGGAAACATTGCTAAACATAAATCTAACGAGCTGATGGAATAACAGCAAACAGCCAGTCAATTAATGATGAAGGAAAGTGATTAATATGATAACCATNCGCCATCCTCATACATTAATATTTTACTTCAACAGTCAACTTATTTCTTCGTCTTACCTTTTTAACTCTTGATAAAGAAGCGCTGTTTTTATTTTATTTGTACGTCTTGACTCCTTCGTTACTTTACCAAATTTATCATTGACGGTGCTAATATCTTAATCTCTTTATGCTCGCACTGTTTAATGATGTAGTATGTATCTAGGTCATTAGGGTAACAATTAATCGAGGTTACTCTCTAGCGACTTGGGCAAGGACTGGATAACAATGGTTAATGATTAGTTGATTACATATATACAGCGATATTACACAGCGCATGAATGGAAACATTGCTAAACATAAATCTAACGAGCTGATGGAATAACAGCAAACAGCCAGTCAATTAATGATGAAGGAAAGTGATTAATATGATAACCATCCTTTCCAATTTATCTTTTTCATCTGACGTCTTCGTTCGTGCTCCATTTGCTGAAATTGTGGACTCAATTCACCAATATGTTTTATCAACTTTTGCATTTAAGGAGCCGTATTGTTTCGCACCCGCTCTGTAGGGCCTCCACAGAAGACAAGTTCCAAAAAGAAGGGTACGGCTGGGGCAAATTTATTGAACTCCGGTCTCCATTTGGATTTTTGATGCTAGACACACTCTCGTTAGAAATATGAGAAATGTCAAATTTATTCACAAGTCTGCTCTTTGATGCTTTCTTCAGTAGTTTTGATTTTCAGTGCCCCTTGACGTGTGTCATGGGTTTTTAACATTGTTTTTCATATTAACCTGTTTTTGATCTGAAAAAAAAAAACCTTGTCTCTTGCTTGTGAATGTAAATTGTAAGTAGGTAACAAGACGTGATTTCTGCAATCTTAAGATTTTTTGATGAGCATATATATTGTTTAAATACTTACATTCTTATGGCTTTGTCACGCGCTCCTTCCCGAGGATTGCGTGATGAGCCAAAAGAACGTTTTCGTGGGAGGCTATTTAAGTACTGGTGTTAATAGAATCTGCGTATGTGTTGTACGTTTCCCAGCACATCAGTTATTATGAAGCTACAAATACTTATCGTGTGCTCATATGCATCTAACTAGGGTGTAAGAATCGTTTGTAAGGTAATGGCATGTTTTACTTGCAAAAATAGCTCCGTCATTTCAGCTTTTAATTTTTGTGTTTATTTATTCATTTATTTTTTTCTTTTTAGCTGTCTCTCGTTCCCAGTCCTGGGCAGTGAATCAGTGGCAAACAACAGTGAAAAAAGGTAAAAACGAGTAAGATTAACAAACTGTGTATTTAATTAGAAATTTTGAGAAATTGAACTTTCATCAACTTCTTTTTATCCTATTGTTTATCTGTTTACTTTTAAATTTCCACAGTTCTCACGGATGCGGACTCAGATGTGTTTGCAGATGGTAAACTAATTTTTAAAAGTTTTGAAACCGTCACTGGTCAAATGCGAGGCTTAGCCTTGAAAAACCTTCACAAAACATTTGTATGTCCAAAGATTTTGGACATACAGTATATTGCTTATCAATAGTCCTTTAACAGCTTTACAGCTCAAATATGTATGTGTCGTTTGAGAGCATTATATTTTATAACAGCGGACAGATTGTGAAGTTCAAATTTTGGTTAATTCGTACGATACATCGTAAGCATAAACATGAGCTCAAGTGGAAAGGACAGCTTTCGGTTAAATCTCTTCACGATGGTAAAGTTACATTATCAACTGGGTTGATAAAACTAAACTTTTTTGTTCGGCTACGTGTAAACCAGCCCCTTTATCCGGGAAAGCTGAGAATTGAGTTTTTTGTCTTATGTGATGTTGAATATAAACTCGACCATTCACCATGTTTTTCAATTTGTTTTTAAAGGTTCAACCAATGTAAGCAAGCGTGCTAAACTGAAGAGAATGGTGCCTTCATTTATGTCCTCTCCTGTTTTCCAACCAGTTGCTTCAACATGGTGAGAAGACAACGCCATAACTGATTCGTACTGAGGCCCCACAGTAAAAAAAAAAAAAAAAGAAAACGCAGAGGAATGGACAGTGCATCCTTCCCAGCAAACCACGCGCGCAGCGTAAGAGCAAAAACTATGCAGATGCCTGATGCAGCTATTTCGAGAACGGTTGTCGGACAAAACGTGTACTCGACAATCCCGAAAGGCAATATGGTATATGATCAATACACGGTTCCTGACACTGCAGCTGTGGAACCTTTATTTATTGCTTTCCTTTAGCACTCGCAGACGTACGTCCATGGCCTCTCGTGCCATTCTTTCAAATTTCGTTGAAGCACAGTGAACTCAAAACCACCTACAATACCTTTCGGGATTGTTGCAGGCACTTTTTCCGAGAACCGTTCTCGAAAAAGTACCCGGCTGGTTATTTCACTGGAATACCCTCATTCGCTTACTGCTACATTTTGTTTTCCAGAGTTATTCCGATTAATAACATCATTATGTTTTTTTTTTTTCCAGTCCAAGCCATGAACACCATCTCCTCCCCCCTGGGGAGAAAGTTCTGGTGGTGGTAAGCGAAAAGGAGACCAGTTCTATAATTGCTTACACACTAAGGTGAGTGTTTAACACAGGGATGGTACTGAAAAAACATTCGCTGCTTAAGAAACGAGAAGGGGACTGAAGCCGGAATGTGCCCCGCAATTGTTTCTGGGATCATTACTGGGGACGTGCTGGTCAGCTATTGGCTAATTTTTATTTCCTGTCCCGCAAGTAACAGTCCCAGAAGTCAGTGCAAAAGTTAACTAGGTCCAGTTTCTTTCTCAGTTCTTTATTGGCGAATTATACCCGGATGTAATGTTTTTTTCTGAATTAATTTACCTTGCACCAAGTTGGAACAGTTTAATTTTGACGTTTTTGTGAGGTTGCATCAGAAGAGAGAGAATATCTGCCTACAAGATTAAATGTCTGTTACATTTTGCCTTTGGCAGCACTACAGAATATAACGAACGACTCCACCAGATTCAACGGACTCTGTCAGACATCAAGAATGAAGCGACTCGAGAACTGCAGATGAGTAAAACGTAAGTATGGTTTGGGGGAGGGTGTAGTATAATTCAGCGTTGCCACTCCCAAGCGTACTGGGGTCATAGTGCGAATCCTAGCGATAACACAAGCAGCAGTAAGGATAAAGGCGTCCATATTCGGCTTGGTTATGAAGAAAAACATTTTTAAGTATCCAATAGTTGAATTTGCCGTAAGATATGGTTTAAAGATTATTAAAGCGGTAAAAGAACTGAACCAAGTCTAAGTAAGATTTTTTTCGTATGTTTTAAACGTTTTTTTAAGTTAAAGTGTCTCTTGATCTTTCAAACGAAAGAAGGTCCGTCACAGTTCCGTATCCTAAATTTTTCAAGTTTGTCATTTGTAATCAAATGTAATGTCCTCTAACCAAAACCATCCATAATCTTTTGTAGTTAATTATTACGCCAGACTCCAACACCCCGCATTTTAAATACGTGCTGCTCGCGCATCCTTGAAAAAGCCAATGCAGGACTAACTTTCGTTTTCAAGAGCGTTTTGTTGTAGCTAACCAAATGGTCTTATTCTCTTCTCAGTGAATTTGGTAAATCCGTGGAGGTTTCTGTGAATGGACGAACACAACCGGTCGCTCCTTCTGACAAATTCGTCCGAGTTAACTCCAATCCCGAGTCAGGTGAAGGTAAAAGTATAGCAGCTGGTTAAACCAGAACAAACAGTCTAAACCGGTTAGACATAAAGGAACAGGCTAAACAGGTTACAAAGGACGTAGCAGGCTAAGTTGGGTAAACAACGGGGAGCTAGGTAGAAGCAGAGCAGCTGGTTAAACCAGAACAAACAGTCTAAACCGGTTAGACATAAAGGAACAGGCCAAACAGGTTACAAAGCACGTAGCAGGCTAAGTTGGGTGAACAACAAGGAAGTAGGATTTTTCCAAAGAAAGGAATCTTAAGTTGCTGCACGACTGCCTTGTGTGTAAAATTTGATTTCATAAACAAACTCTCTTTTTCTGCAATTAAATTTTCAGATTATGTGCATCTTGATATAGTCGATCCCGAGACAGCTCACGAGGCGGGAAACGATGGCGAAACCATAAATGTGAAGTCATCCGATAATCTCGAGTTCATGAACAACAGCGTAGAGATTAAATTAGAACCTGATCATTACAGCAAAGTGGATAGAGTAAGATTCTCTAAAGTTAAACATGCTACGGGTAAAGATGATACGAAGAAGACAGAAAATAGCTTAACTCAAGAAAGTCAACTCCAGGATGACATCGGTGAGTGAGATCTTTATTTTTCTTGCGATCGTTAACTCTAGAACTTACCCTTGTACAGAGTGCAAATTGCTATGATACTGTTTACAGTACCTTACCTATTATATCAAGCATCTGATATCCGAACACCGAGATTTCAAATAATATTTCCAACACCGAGAAGTAGCATATCAAACACTAGAAGGAGTGTTTCAATCGATATCAAAACACCAAGAGCCATTATGGCTCTTGAAAACACTGATAGGTAATGTATCAACACGAGAAGAGTTGTTTAATCCAATATCCAACATTTTAAGAAGTGGGTATTTTGATTTACCCTAAAGTGAATGATGGTTAATCAGGATTAGGGCTATTGTTAGGGGTGAATACGATATTTTATTAACGTAAAGCACCTGGCTTCTGTGCAACACAACCTGTTGCCTCTCAGCTTCGCGTCTCGAGGCAAATAAGGCCTTCTGTGCTATACAACATGGTTAACCTCTTGATATTTTATCATGCAGATCTTGTGCAGTTTGGTTTTCAAAGAAAAGATGCCACCAAGACACCAATTGAATTTCACTTCAAACATCGTAAGAATTCAAGTTTAAACTTTTTGCGCCTGTTTTCTCGTTAGCGTTATAATAGTTTCTTGTTTCAGGGTTTTTTCTTGATTCAAGTGTTATTTAATAGGTGATTGTTTCTCTTACATTCTATTTACCCTGGATTTCCTGGGGAGGAATAGCCTGATTCTCAGACGTCCGAGGTCCCTTTCGCTTCCCTCCGGGAAAGGGAGAGAAGCGAAAGGGACCGCGAACGACCTCGGACGTCTGAGAATCAGGCTAGGGAAGGAAAGACTATACGATGATTTGAGCAAAGTGCATTCCCTACAATCTGTTATATCCTCTACCATATGAAATGCATATTTTTACTTAATTGCATGAGGAGCCGTTCTTGCACTCACTCAAACACATTATGCCACAGAATCCCAAACCCATTCTCCTTAGCCTCCCCCGCAGACATTCTTAGGCGTGCGTCACGCGTTCCTTCCTTCGTGGGGAAGGAACGCGTGACGCACGCCTTAGAATGTCTGCGGGGGAGGCTACATTCTCCTCTGATTCTTGTTTTTATTTGTGTGTTTGGTTTTCCTTTAGAGTTTGCAGATAGCACCTGCCGTTTCTTCTGCAGTATTTACTTTGCTGAGCAATTTAGGCTGCTAAGGAAAAGAATCTTCGCTGACGGAGAGGAGAAGTATGAACTACATTTCGTGATAGATTAAATGAACAGGTCGTATGGAACTAGAAAACTGTTGTACTCGCTAATTCCGTGAACTCCGATTCTAAGGCCGGGAGGGGGGTGGGGGAGGGGGTATACTCCGGAAGATTT
>CALNXI010003884.1:22611-35993 GCA_942486025.1 Porites evermanni
GGGGGGGGGGGGGGGGGGTATACTCCGGAAGATTTTTAGTAGGGGTGTGATATGCCGTCACGCAGTTTGAGTCGGTCTACAGTGCGCCCGTGCGCGTTTTGTTTCGCCAAGTTAGTTCAAACGCTGCACGGTATTTTTTCCTTATCGAGTGTTCAAAACCTGATCAATACGTACGGTGCGCAACAACAATTCGCCAATTTACAAACGAGAAGGGGGCTGAAACCTAAATGTATTCCGCAATTGTTTCTGGAATCGCGACTTAATTGACCAGTCAGGTCAATAACCAGAGTTTAATACCATCAACTGATGTGATACAACTCACTATGACTCTGAAGACGATTACCACACAGGTTGTCGAAACGTCAGTCACTGTCAACAACAACAGTCCTATTCAGGACTACGTTCAGCCGGACGATCATACTCAACCTAGTAATGAAATGACTCCTAGGTTCAAAACTTTCACAGTACCAGAAGTCTTTGTGAAAGTTAGTTCGGCCCAGTTTCCGTCCGTCTCTCTAAGACGGACCCCTTTTGAACTGGCACTCAGTGTCCATCTTAGAGAGATGATAGGGAGCCAAATAAAGGGACTAAGAAAGACAGGGGCCAACTTTAGGTATCCGTTTTACAGAGGTGTCCGTCTTATAGAGGTGTCGGTGAAGAGAGAGTCAACTGTATACCCAAACTTTTGTGATGTTTCAGATACATTCGCTCGCTTCAACACTCAGTGGCGTGGGGAGCTCGTGGAGGAAAGTCAGGATCTGCTTTCTTCAAATCTTTTGGTGAGTACGGTTTCCTATAAGAAGTCTCCATTAAGCAGTTCTACAATGTTATGCGGTCAAAGTAATCGCTGGTGTAACAGCTGCTTCTACGAACAAATAAGACGCTAAAGCACGTACCCTGGTCAAACTTTTTTTGTGTTTAACTGAGGTTGCAAGTTGCATGATCAAAACGAGAGCCATGACAGCAAAGTAAACTAACACCATGGCCGAGTTGTTCAAAGCTGGGTTTAGATAACCCAGGGTTAGTGCGAGATTTGAATTCAAATTTGAAAGCTTAAAAAGCATTTCAGTTTTAATTCTTTTTGTTTACAAGTTGACGATTGGAAGCTCTAAAAATAACAGAGAAAATTATCCGAGAAAATGCTTTCGAACACAAGAGAAAGAAACCCGGGTTAAATTTAACCCCGGATTAAGCGCTAATCGGCCTTCGAACAACTGGGCCCATGTCTCTTCTTGTTACAGTTTCAAGGTCCGAGCGCTATGAGGACTGATGTGCCGCGGTCATTTAAACTTTTATGATGTGGTTTTGCACTGAATGTTCAGGTTGCCAAGACCTGTTGTCTTTATAAACTGTTTTTTCATCGTATTCATTTACAGATGACCGTTTTGTTATGAAGCAGATGTCGAAACAGGAGTTACAATGTTTTCTGGAGTTTGCTCCTCATTACTTCCGCTATGTCAATAAGGCGCTTGATGAGCAGGTGTGTGATCACGTGACCGGATGTCATTACAAATGCCAAGCNACTTTTATGATGTGGTTTTGCACTGAATGTTCAGGTTGCCAAGACCTGTTGTCTTTATAAACTGTTTTTTCATCGTATTCATTTACAGATGACCGTTTTGTTATGAAGCAGATGTCGAAACAGGAGTTACAATGTTTTCTGGAGTTTGCTCCTCATTACTTCCGCTATGTCAATAAGGCGCTTGATGAGCAGGTGTGTGATCACGTGACCGGATGTCATTACAAATGCCAAGCCCATACCTGAAATACCTACCCACTTACACCCCAACCCATTTGTTTTAATTTGCAACCTTTTGCTCCAAAATTCTCTCTTCGTCTTCTCCTGTCAAATTTTTTGAAGATCATGGGGAGTTTTCTGGAAAAGCGACACGGCCTCATGCCCAATCTAATGGACATGTTGCTCAAAGCGTTTTTGCAAACATTTGAACTTTACCATTTAATTTTTTCACAAATACTAGAAGGGAAGGAATGGATGGGATCAAATATGAGGGATCCCAGTACCAAAGACGGGGATGTTTTCAGTGGGGGATCCAGGGGAGGGGCCTTGGGGCCCCCCCTTATTTTTTTACCAAACTGAGGCCCGAAGGGCGGAAAAAGTATTTTTTTTGGATGCCGGATCCCCCCTCCCCCTTTTATCTCAGGGTCTGGATGACCGGGCTACCCCGTTATCTGAAAGTTTGGATCCTCCACTGGTGTAGGGGTTATCAAACCGCTGTCTCAAAGAAGTTCCTGTGACGTCTTAGTACCAAAGTCGGTGATGTTCAGGGTTTTTAAAAACAAACCATTGTCCCCCGCGTAGAGGGCTTCCAAGACGATTACTGTACTTGCGAAGTATTTATGTAGAAAATAAGTGACTTCTTACTCTCTGTTATAATGTTCTGATTTGCCGTCTTTTTATTGTTTTGTCACTAGCGACCGACATTGTTAGCAAAGATCTTGGGTATTTACAGAATAGGTTTCAAGAACCCTCAGTCGAGCCTGAGACAAGATGTACTGGTCATGGAGAACTTGTTTTATGATCGCAAAATTGACAAGGTAAACTGTTGGGTGTCCTGTGCAGGACCAAAAGAGGCTATGTATGGATGTTGATAAGCGATCGGCTTACAGCTCTTAGTGTAATAATTGTTAACTTAACTGTCTTTGCCTAAACTGTCTATTGTTGCTTGCATTGAAGATCGTTTGACCCCTACCCCTGACTTTCAATGTTACAAAAATTAAACCAGGGGAAACTACTCTATTCCTGAGTTAGTTCGGTTTGGATGGGATTAAATCGACCACATTGACATTGGTTGAGACACTATATATTTCCTCATTTCTTCTGACTTTTGTGCTTTCTTTCCAGACTTTTGATTTAAAAGGATCCATGCGTAGCCGTTACGTTCAGACTTCAGAGATGAAAAATGATGTTCTTCTAGACGAAAACCTGCTTGAAAGTAAGTAACGCAATATCTAGCCTCTTATGCAGACTTTCTTAAATCTTCATCACGCGTTCTTCCCCCACATGTTCGTGGGAAGGAATGCGTGACAAAGCACGAAAAACACCTGCGAAGAAGGCTTCGCTGTCTCAGATTGTGTGGCTGGTCTGAACACCTGTCATTCTGAAGACCTTTAAATTCAGGGACACTTTCCATTCAACAAAAATTCCACTTGTGAAAAGTCGGACATTTCACGAGCCTGATGGAACGGTACATTCCGGTTGCACAGACCCGACCCAAGCCACCCGCGCGTTTGGTTATTGTACTTGTCAGCAGGACTCATAGGAGCGGTACTGCGGACAACAATTTTGTCAAATGGAAAGGGACATTTCGGTACGATCGACAGAAATGACCTGGCCTGTCTCAATGGAGACCACCTTCTAAGGTGGTCCCAAGTATTGCGGTTGGACCGAGCCGAAAGGGTCCGTGCCATATTTTGGTTTCTAACTGAAATTTTCGGAATTCTGGGCTGAATGGAAAGCTCCCCTGACTTAAACTATTGTGGGGTAGTTTGAAGAAAGAGACCCTGGCAACGATTTTGTTGAGTTCTTTGTTTGAAGTTTGTGTTTCTTCATCTTTAGTGATCCGTGAGAGCCCAATATTTTTCCGGCCACACTCTAAAGCTATTCTTTCACGCGCCATTCATAATGACACGGAGTTCCTGGCTCAGCAGATGGTCATGGATTACTCCCTCTTAGTTGGAATAGACGAAGCCCGATCAGAACTCATTATTGGAATTATTGGTAAGTCGGAGCGGAAAAACTGATTGTTGTCCTCTTAAAAGCCTTATCAGTTTTTATTTTAACATGTTAATCACGATTTCCAAACGCATACTGGCGTGTTAAAAATGTTAAATAAAGTCATCGTTATTATCATTGCTGGTTTAATTTATTAAATATTTATTTATTTAAATATTGTAAATATGACAATCTATTAATGAACGGATTATTTCAAAATAGACCATAGTCGTGTGCTAAGTGCCCTGGCCTTTGAATAGAAGCGAGGCTGGAGGTTACCTTGTTTTATTACAAACCTTCCTGTATAGTAAATGATTATGTTTATAGGCTTGTTAGCATGCAAATAACATGATCAGGAAAGTTTAAAACAAAACAAGGTCGCCTCTAGCCTTCTTCTATTCAAAGACCAGGGCGCACAACTGTAAAATGGCCCATTGTACACAATCACATGGAAGCTTTTCGGTAAGGGTGTTCTGGTGTAACTGCCTATTTTCATCTGATGTTTTTTTATGTTTTCGTTTTTGCAGATTTTATTCGAACGTTCACGTGGGATAAGAAATTGGAAATGTATGTAAAGGCCAGTGGGATTCTGGGAGGGCAAGGAAGGATGCCCACTGTGGTGTCACCTGAGTTGTACAGGACACGATTCACTGAGGCCATGAAGAGATACTTTCTTATGGTCCCTGATAAATGGACCGGTCTTGGAAGTGATCTTGATTAAAGAGCCTGCTTAGCTTCATACCCGTACACTATTAAACATCGCGCGTGGCACCGAGTCAGAATTGAATCGGAACGCTTTTCCACATCTGCACTTCAAAAGGTCCTCAAAACCCTTAACCCTGATATCAGGATAGTGATCATCATTACTGTCAAACATGATGCTTTCAATTTATCCAAGAAGGCAATACTAGTGTACCTTCTGAGGATCACCAGACTCTTCTCTACACATTTCCCATGGAAATGATGTTGAACCGTTTTTACTTGGTGATCATATCTTTTCTTCTCATAACCTTTACGTCTGGCCAAGTATTGTTATTTTAAGGAGAAATTAGATGCTGGTCAGTCTTACCTACATGTGCCTTGACCGTCATTCTGTAAATATCCAACGCGGATTAGAGCCCCATACGAGAATATCTTTCAGTTGTTTTTAGTTGATAATTTTTTGTAAATACCTTAAAAATCATGCTTGGTAGAGTCAAGATTTCATTCACAAACACAGACGTTTGAACTCGAAAACTTCGTATCCACAGACTTAGACGTAAACATCACTTTCTATATCGTAGTGCACACTCACCGAGTGTCATGCGAAAGGATTATTCCGTAGTATTCATTGAAATTGAAGTGTTTCACTCACCAGTAATGAATTTTTGATGATATATAGAATTTTTGCAACGACAGAGAATATATTTTTACTAAAACACACAATTGAAAGGCTCTCTCAGCTAACTTCTTATGATAATACGATAATTTACCATAAGAAGAAAAACCTGGGAAAGTTTATTTTTTTCCAAGACAAACAATAAGTTTTTTAAGCGATAAATTCAAAAGAAAAGTTAAAATAGAGATAAATAATACGTTAGAGAAATACTGGGAAATTAAAGATGCAGATAATAGCTTAAGAAATTATTTATTTGAGATTACGTTGCCTATAGTGGTTGTTCGAATGACAGCAACTCCAAAGAATACAACATTTGCAACAGTTTATGGAACCAGGGATAGAAAAAAACCTACACACGGGAAGCTTTATCTTAGTAGCAAATTTTTCGTGCAGTTCCTAAAAAATTGCGATATAAATGACATTGAATTTTGTTAAATCCAGTGTCCAGAATCAGATTTTATATTTTTAAAAACTTGAAAAAACAGTCCTTGATGAGAACGTAATGCATGGTCACGTGGGTTGCTAGTGCAACTATACTGCAAGCAGTAATTCATCAAGCAGAAGTTAAATAAATATAACTCTATTTATTGCATTTGAATTGATTGTGTTTATAAAACAGTTACTTGACTTGTACTGAACTTTGCGACGAAAATATTTTCAGTTGTACAAGGATTCAGAATAGAAATGTCTCTTAAGTTTTCTTGTCTTGATAATTAAATAGCACTTAATCTTAAGTTCGAATTGGAATATCGCTAAGCACTAAATAAAATGTACTACTTTCATACGTATCTATGACGCTTTTTGCTACTTCCCAAACTCTGACATTCTTAATTAAAGTTTGATTTGCAGAACTTATTTCTATATTGGGTACTAATTCACTCGTGTTGTCACCACAGGGCTCGAGACAACAGAACCAAAATAGTTCACGGGATAAGGGAGACAGTGATGAATTGGTTTGCTCGTTTTTCTAGCTTCTGTTTAAGTCAAGTTCTCTAACGTAATTAGCAGCCACTTCCGCCTCGTTATTGGAATGACAAGTGAAAACGTAGAATCCTGAAAGGTAAAGACTAAATTCTTATCTATTTTCGAGGCTGGGATGAGTTGTCTATTGTCGTCGTGGAAAACGCCTAGAAATAGATTGATCGTAAAGTTTCGACGGTGGAAGCTTCATTTGAGAGAGAGGAACCCAGATGTAAGGCCAGGAAGTCAAACAAAGATTTTACACAAAGAAGACATGTCGCGCATCCAGGGAGGCGAAGATCGGGAACATTAGCAAAGTCTTAGTGTTCGTTGTACACGCAATTGTTGTTTATCATTGACCAGGACGGTAAATCACGTAGAAATCACGTAGAAATCAAGTTGACCTTCGCTGTTAATCTGGTTACCAATCTGCATATTCTGTTTTTATTCTTATGTTTATGATTGAGATCGCTTAGCAGCAAGCAATTTGCGTTTACATCTTTAAAGTTCGTCTGGTAATTGACTGATCATCAATGTAAAGAATGGCGGTACTTTTCCGGAATAACATCTATAAGGCCTGTTGAAGATAAAGAAATAACACACAGAAAACAGGATTAAGAAAAAAAGCAATTAAATCCCTATAAAGTTATGCTAGAGGAATTGAAGAAAATCGAGTCAGCATAAAAGCGATTTTTGTTTTGGAACTTGACTGACCTTTAGACTCCATCCAGTTCCTACTGAAGAGACGGCGGAAATATTTCTGCCAGAAACCAAATGAGAATCGTTAAGACGGCGAGAAGATGATGTGACTAAAATTAACACATGAATTCACAACAACTTACCTGACCCGTGTCACACAGGCATGTGGTAATCACGTGACCAGGGCCTAGCAGCTCTGCAACCTGTGAAAAAAAAAAAGAAGACGTATATAAAACCATAAAATCAAAGTACCATGCGCTGATGAAATGATACTCTGGTTCATAAGCGCGTGGAAATTGGGGTAATTCCAAAATCTAGATGCATCTCAATATCGGGATTACTGACTCTCGTGTCGTGTTTGAAATCCGGATGAAACACTCGCACTCGAGTTCACTTATCCTCCTTTGTTTTGTATTGTTCTTTCTGTAACATTCTCTGTAATTGTTATTCATTATTGTTGAAGAATCAGTGATTGAATACCTTGACTGCAGCCGCAACATTCAATCCAGACGATGCTCCTACGAAAAATCCCTCTTCATGAAGTAAAAAGAATGTCTGTATTCAACAGAAAGAAAATAAGAACTCTGTTTGGAGAAACATAATACGTAAGGTACGTTTACAAAAGTACTTCAATTCACAGAAACTTTCTCACTTCATTTGGCCTCTTTAAACTTTAAGTTACTTATATCATCAGCGAAACAAAACTGGGGCTGTTGCAGTAATTTCCCAATTGAAAAGGAAGTACATGCGTGGGTACCTTGGTGGTTAGAGCACACACTTCCAACCATTTTTAGCCACTCCGCCCTAGTTCGTATCCAAGGGTGATCAGTGACATATGTGGGCCGGATGATAAGTTAATGGTCCTAGCCCTTTCTCCGAGAGTTTCCCCCGGTATTCCGGTTTTCCACTCTCCACCAAAATGCAACATTTCCAAATATCAATTCGTTCTCTATACCGTACGAACACGCTTAACATAAGTTCGCGGGAATAGAAATAACAGTTTTACCATTTCTACAGCTTCCTTATCAGAAACAAACACAGCATTATCAATTGGAGCTCCTTGTAAATTGCTCGTGACTCGACCCTGACCGATACCTGAAATAAAGGTGAAAATTGAAGTGAACGGTACATTTCTTCCTGCTTTGTGAGAAAGGTGTTTGCGACTCAGTCAGTCCAAGACGGGTTGCTCACGAACCAGTCGACTGCAAGCGGGGGAGGGGAGGGGGGGAGTGGGGTAGCAGAAGCTATGAACACTCTCCTCCCTTCCCCACCCCGCCTGTGTAGCGGAGAGCTTGGAAACAGAGGACAAAGACAAGCGTATAGGCCACGATAGGGCGTACCCCACCACCCTCAGGGATTACACCCCCTAAATTTTGTTACTTCCCCGATAATCAAACAGCCAGGGTAGGGTGAAGCCACGACTCAACTCCAACAATGGTTACCTTCCGTAATGGAGCTGCCATCACTTCTTTTCAGCTCTCCATATTTGAAATAATTGTACAGAACACTCCCCTATTATGAATAAAAACATATGATAAAAATCTTTAAGGTGCATTGTCAACAGTGCAACAAAAAATGTTTAGGTTGTGTCTCAATTAAGGGCGTTAGAAGATATAAAAAGAATAACTTGGTAGCTGAGTAAACTGGCAAGCCAAAGATGAAGAGGTACTGTATAGTTTTTTGTCCAGGAAGATTTCCTGAGTCAATGAAATCATCGCTTTTCTCGTGAGTTACGTTAGAGAGATTTTCTAAAAGCACCACGTTTACAGCAAATGGCAAAGATACCACGTTAGCGGTAACCGTGATGCTTGACCAATGTCTTCTCTCATTTTAAGTGTATTCATGATTCCGAAAGTCCTAATGGGATTTCTACATGCTCACGTAACACATTTCCCAGTGAGCTGTATTACTCAACATTGTTCAAATAAAACGATGCAAGTATTACATCAACAACAGCACTGCTGGATTACCTCGGGATCTGCTAGAACAACCTTAATATTTGGGTTCTTTGATTTAAGGTATGATCCCACACCTAACAACAAAAGAAAAATGACCTGACAGTTTAGAAAATAAGGGGAACATTTTGAAATGAAAATATTGAGTAATATTTCCAATGTGTAACAAAGGAATGAGAGCGATAACCATGGCAGGCGTAACTCGGAAGGAAAGGTGCTGGTCTGTGGAGCAAGACGTCTCTTGATTCCGGGTCTAACAATAACTCAGGAAGAAGGTACTGCCCTTGCCCTGCAAATTCTAACTATCAATCTGCTTGGACAGGATATTAATTACTTGGAAGCTCAATTACGGACTTCTAACGACTTTAAATACACATCGTTATTGTTTTAGTGTCAGACTGATAGTTTCTCTCACTTGTCAACCAATCGATCACTCACAAGGCATTCGGCTGGTCATATTAATGAGGTAAAATTGTGAAGAAGATAACGACTCAGGACCTCGGATGATAGTGATAATTGGGTGGTTGTATTAACGAGATATAGTCAAATCTCCACTAACGACCACCTCTCTACAACGGCCAATTTTTAGGTGCACAATCCCAGGGCTTTCAACCCCCCACGTCATCAAATATTGAGAATTGATAGGGAAGGATTGATAGATTACGTAATATCGTACTACAAATGACGTCATTTGTACCAAAAATGCTCGTTGGTTTCCATCGACGTATATAGCACATAACCGTTTATATTTAGCCACATTATCAGATTATTGCTCAAATTACAGTGGCACACTAGAATTTATGACAAGACGTTCTGTGTTAACAGTAGCTCAAACAACGCAAAATATTTGAAATTTTATGGTCGGAAAGTTGAGTCTACAAGAAATAGCAACTTTGGCGATTATCCGGACGATATCAGACTCTAAGCTGGAGACCGGGAGATACGGTCCAAAATCTGGACTCTCCCGGATTATCCGGGAGAGTTGACAGCAGTGCAGTCCATTCACTGACTCTTGTTTAAACCTCTCTACAAGGCCTACTTTCTTCTGCCCCCAAGGTGGCCGTTGTAGAGAGTTTCAACTGTAGTTGAATAAGTAAATGCCTGGGATTTTTTGTTCGGCAAGAAAAGGGTTGTTATCTTTAACACTGTTGTTGTTAGGAGGGGCCGCTGTGTTTGTTGTTTACCTGCTATTGTTCCCCCTGTTCCCGTAGAAAATGTCACAGCATCCACTCTCCCCTCTGTCTGCTGCCATATTTCTGGTCCTGTTGTTTCAAAATGTGCTCTTCTATTGGATATATTGTCAAACTGATGAGGAAGAAATTAAAATCAATAGTGATCATGTCGTAACTCACTACAATCCAGTCTAGTGGTAGATCCTTCATTTAAGAGGGGCGGGGTCACTGTCCGGCTTAAACTGGATACTTTTGCTCCTCAAACCTACAGGCATGATTTTGGTCAAAAATAGGAGGCCTTACACTGGATCTCCCCTTTATTCCAGTGGAGATAAAGAGCTTTAATCACTGGACATAAAATGTCATACTGTCCTTCACTTACATGTCAAAGAAGTGACCATACACAGGAGCTACAAGACCCTATGTAGTATAGTATCTTGTTGATGCACTACTACAGTTCTCTGTTGACAACATCGCCCCAGCATTGTTGCTCTCTTGACTACAAGACAAATAACTCCCATCAAGATGAACATTGTCAGCTTCAGCAGCAAGTGTCTGCTTGTCATCTGTTTTAGAGAGGTCGGTCCGTCTTACAGATTGAAAATCCTGCTCAGCGTATTTACTTAATGTTAATTTGAAAATTGTAAAAGTGACACTGTTATCTTAAGAGTCTTAACCGTCTTACCCTAAAGAACGCAGCATAGTCAAAACGTTGGTTAAGACTCTTAAAATAACAGCGTTGCTTTTACAATTTTCAAATTAACAGTCTGTTTATACACTGTCATGTAGAGGTATCCACTTAGAGAGGGTTGATTGTACAGTTGACTCCTGATAACTTGAACCCTCGCTGACTCGAACTTTGCGGTAACTCAAACCAAAGTCAGTTTCCCCTGGATTTCCTTCATGCATTTCCCGTAACTTTACTCTCGGTAACTTGAACCCTCAACAACTCAAACCATGTTATAAACATATGAGAAGGTTCGAGTTATCGGAAGTCAACTGTATTTACTAAACTATCTTTATGTTGAATCACTTGATTTGTCCAGATTGCATTCTCAGTGCTCTCAGCATAACGTCTTGCCTGAAAAAACAAACAAACAAACAAACAAACTTAGAATTTAATCAAAGTTTGCTTTTCTTTGTGCCACTGATGATTCAAGCATAAAACATTTTGCAAGTGATAAGCTCAATCCACTTGCCTTTGTCTTGTTTTAATTTATGGTTTTGATAATGATTTAACAAGAGCATCTTAATTTGTAGACTTTTCCCATGACATGCATCAAAACATTTACTGGCCTAAGCCAGAATGGGTGTCTACAATAGAAGACTTTTGAAGATGAACCTTACAGAGCTGCTAGATGTGTACTAGAAGAGATCCATCTCACAATGTTATTATTATTATTATTATTATTATTATTATTATTATTATTATTATTATTATTATTATTATTATTATTATCTTGCCTATTTTATTAATATTACCAAATTAAAGAAGGCAGAAACATTACTGGTCATTGCATCAGTGAAATGCTATAGCCTCCAATGCAGATTTTCTCAGGGGTTCCTTAGAGGATTGCATGGCGAGCCAAAAGAATGTCTGTGTGGGAGGCTAGAAATGCTAGGGTTGAAATGTCATTGTAACCTGATGATTGTAGTTCATTTGATCATCAAACGGCACGGCAGGGACAGCATGAACCTCAGCACCTAATGTCTGAAGCACTTCTATTTTTTCCTACAAACAAAAACAAAAGAAATTTGCAGAAATCCTCACGTTATTTATTTGGTTAGTTTATTAACCCTTTAAGCCCTAAGAGTGATTCTCCTTGTGATATCAATGTTTTATCAAACAGATTGGTGATGAGAATTAAGGACATAATCACACAAGCCACAATGAGTTGATACTTCAACAACTTCTCACTATCACTTTTATAGGAAACGTATAGGGACAACAAATGGGAATTTGAATTTTGATATTAGGGCTTAAAGGGTTAATTCAGCGAGCTCTTCCATGAGTAATAACCCTTTAGCACTAAGATTTGGTAGTTGCTTAGCAGTTTTTGCGCCAAAAATGTACCTGGACTTCACAATCTTATTCATAGGTACAGAGCAACCTTACTGTTCATTAAAACTCTTACCTGTGATTGTGTGTCTGGCATAAATATAACACATTTGTAACCTTTGGCAAGACATATGTGGGCAAGTCCAATCCCTAAAGAAATTAAGTTGAACAATTAAACATCCATTACGGGTTAAGGAATTATAAAACAAATGAAAAACTCCATATTTACAGACCTGTGTTGCCAGCTGTTCCTTCAATGACTGTCCCACCAGGTTTAATAAGTCCTGAAAATAAAACAGAGCCAGAACTAGGAGGCAAATATTATGTGTGTTATTTTACCAATCTTCTTCATTTGAGATGGCTGGATATTGGCCAAGTTCTTACTTTGGGTGTTTTTATGAACTGAATAAAATGAAATCCAGGACAATACCCAGCCATCAGAAAAAATGACAATTCTGAGGATTTATTATATGGTCAAGAGAAAATTTTATTTCATGACCAAAGTAAGACAGGCCTATCTTTCCCACTCAGGTATAGCCAAATCAGAACACAAGATTCACTTCACCTTGCCTGCTTACACAGCCAGCCTTTCAGGGCTTGGTTCTTCAAATGCCAGTTAGGGGTAACCCAACTAAAATTTACAATCCATGTTTAGAGTATCATGGACTTGCCCATGGTGCAGAATGAAAGACCTTTCTAATTTGCTTTTGAAACTACTAACTCAACTTATTATAAAACAGCTTTTATGTTTTCGCTGTATCAATTTATTTTCTTTTTAAAATTAATACCAACCTTTTTCTTCTGCTTCCTTAATGAGGTACAGAGCAGCACGATCCTTCACTGACCCACCAGGGTTAAGGTGTTCTGCCTTTGCGGTAATGTCACAACCTAGAGTCAAAAAGCTGTGAGCAATGATTGCACTAAACAGGGTTCTGAAAAAGAGGTTGTTACCCCATACTGGGTCGATACTGATTAATTTTTTTGTCCTAGAAATAGTGAGGGTTTCATCCCCTTTGTGAAACCCTTTATTATAAACTTGGGCCAAGTATCCACACCCCTGGCTGACCATGGCCACCCCTGGAGTTAAACTACAAGCAACCCACAAAAAACCCTTGACCCATTCCGACTAAAGGCTAGCACTGTTAGGATAATAAATGTGGCTAGTACTCAAAAAGTCAGTTTTTAAACGTTTTTAAGATGATATATTGACTTATTCAACTACGTTTATCAATCCAGATTTTTGAACTTCAACGAATGCAGAATCACAGTTTTTTAAAAACTAACCTCACCATTTTTTTGTTTATAGTGTGTGCTAAATTCCTTACTTACCCGTTTGCTCACTCAGTTTGTTAAATCTTATCAGAGGAGTGCTGTTTAATAAAAACCAAAAAGGATAAAGTGTCAACTGAAGCCATTCACTGACAAT
>CALNXI010003885.1:6828-14328 GCA_942486025.1 Porites evermanni
AGAAAGCTCGCAAACTTGACAGGAAAATCAAAATGTAAGTTGGACTTTCACTGTGTGTTATGTTGTTTTCTATTTATAACAGCCTAAAAGTCTTTTAAAAATAGGACATCGGCTATGTGTGCAGGGTTTTTCTGCCTAAGGCAAGATTTGTTAGAAGAATACATGCATGCACGGTTAACACTGCTTCAAATGAGCGTTATGGAGGAGAGGGATTAAGAGAAAGATGCACGGAGCAGCGACTAATGCCTCCTCTCTCCCACCCCCGCCCCCAGGCTTGACTTAGCTTCTCCCTCCCTGCGGAGAACCATAAAAAATCGAAGATAGTCGCGTTTTCTTTACTGACAGTAAAGAGGATTTCATTTATAAAGGAAATGTAGCTATATCCAAGTTCTTCAAGAGCTCGAACGTATTATCTTCATTCGTCACAAGCTTCAGAATCTCTTTATTTGTGAAAGTTTAGGAAAAGGCAAAATTTTACTTGTCAAGTGGGAGGTTTTCCCACCCTGTAGACAAAGAAATTGGACAACTGTTCAAAGCAGCTCTTGTCTTTGAGTGTTACCAAGTTGCCTCAACAGTAAAATAACACGCCAAATTTATGTATCGTGCCTTGATATGGCATTTTCACGCATCAAACACAAACAAACCAGTATGAAAACAACACTGGATAACCGTGGAAATGTTAACTAGCAGAATCTGGTCAGCTGAATTAGAGCAGATCGCTGGCCATTTCCCACAACCCCATTTACCCGGTGACAAGGACAGAACTGAATGGCGCCTTAGCAGCACAGTAATATAAGACCTTGCTTCATCGCTGATGCTGGCAAATTTTGGCATAACCATATCTACAGAGCTCTAACACTAGTGGAGCTAAGTTCCTAGAAATTTCCATGAAGCTTACGGTGTGTCAAAGAAGAGGTTTGGCGACAAGCACAGGTAGTGAGTTATCACAACCATGTTTACAATACGAAGAGTAAAGTGTTGTTTGCTTGTATTTCGATCTCTTGAAGCATGACCAACAGTTGCCGACAGTAATTAATTAAAAAAAAAGTTGAAAACTTGAATAAAGTAAGTAAGAAACAAAAACGAACATTATTAAACCACCCTCGTTAACATTAAATATAAACATTAAATAAGGCCGGCCCAAGAATGAATCCTTGTGGAACTTGTGTAAATTACGCATTACGGATATTTTAGAGGCAATTCGTACATGCTGCTAGCGATCATGCATGTATGTAGCTCTTGAACTATTGTAGTGCTGAGCTAGAAACCCCCAATGAACTCAATTAAATTTGTTTTAGTCTGATGCTAGCTGCCAAATGCTTTTGATAGGTCCAAGAGGATTATCAATGGCAGCATCCTCTTGTCCACATTGTTTACTTGTTGTCTCAGTTGAATGTCGAGCCAAGACCAGGGACGTTGAAGCTTTAGTCGCTCTACCATTTACAGATGAAAACTGCTCAATCATTAAATTCGTCTGCAATGACCTTTATATCTCTCGAGTACATTGACGTTGTTATCTCTTTTCGAGAGATAGAGTTTCTGATGAACTTAAATTTAGAGCTATTCTTCTGGTAGGGACTTCTGATTGGACATTTTCATTCCCTACCTCACAACGACGAACCCTAAACTCATTCTGCTCTTTGCAAGGTAGTACGTAGGTTCCCCAATCATGGGGCTCTTGAAAAATCTTGGGCACCGAAGTGATCTCTAGGACTCATGTGGTATTTCGATTGTTCTTTTCGGCATATTGGTCACGATGTTTCATCTTGACCTTCTTTACTGGAGCGTATGTATTATTTTGGCATGAAATGTAAAAGGACAGAAGTGTTTTTGCTACATTTTACTTCAAATCCGAAATCCCGATTTCAGAATTTAAATCCGGATTTTCCAATCGAACGCACCCAATCGGCCATTACATACCCACACTCCAGAATGTTTGTACCGCATGCTTAGCTTCCAGTGTTAGAGCCTCTTCCTCAGCGGCTGTCAGCGTTGAATTTCTCTACTCAAACTTTAAGGTATGTTGATTTGAATTGTTTCGCCTAATGAGTCTCAAGCGTTCTCAGAATTTATAAGTACTGTAATGGGTCTCCTTCCTGCTTTTGAGATGGTTCCCGTATAAAATAATTTGATCTCATTCCGTTGAGCTGAGACACAACGCGGTAATTATTCAAGCTCCACTAAGGGAGATATACAGGGTGTTTCAAAAGTTCTTTCCGATTTTTTCTTCGCTTAAATTTCACGATTATTAAAAATACCTTTTGGAAAACTAAGCATGTTATTATTCATTATTCATTTAACATTATTGAATAACTGAAACATTAGTAGCCAGAACGTCTTCCTCTATGTTTTCTGACATTTTCTATGGGGTGAGGTATAGAATGTACGAGCTCCAAAAAGCGTGTCTTAAGTTACATATTTCCAAGCGAATCCTGGTCACTGTCTTAGCTCGTCTAGTGTTATGAAGAGCTAGATCGTTGTATGTTGTAATCTCGATCTAGAGGGCTCACAGCATGTGAGTTTGCCGGCCGGTCGTCCTTTGGTATAAAGTTTGCAAATCCTTCTGACACCACGATGTCTGCATGAAGCGTGTGCTGCCTTTTTCTCTTCAAGGCTTTCCAAGCTTTGTTGGTTATATATCTCCATACTCCATACTGTTGTGCTCAAAACTTTGATATTGTAAAGTTGAAGTGACCTTTCTGTCTTGTTAAATTATTACGCATATATACTTATAGCATTTTTGGCAGACTTTCTCACACAGTTTCTAAAAAAAAAAAAACGTGTATCCACACCTTGGTTTGTCTTCTAAAGTCTTTACTCAATTAGACCACTTGTTCACTCATCATTCAGACTTTTTCAACAGTTTAGCAATTTCTTTGACTGAATGGCCAGAAGACCGTAAAAATAGACGCTTGGGCTGTTGCACAAACAGTGTAGGTCTTCAGTTTAGTGAAAGACTGAGTAGAGAAAATTAAAGAAAAAGGTAAAAACAACAACAAAAAAAAAGAAAATAGAAAACCAACAAAATGGGCAGGAAAAGGCAAAGATTCAAAAATATTATAATTTCTTACAAATTTAGTTTAAAATTGCTTTGAACGTTTATAATTTAGATAAAATTCCTATCTGAATCAGTTTACATTTGCCTAAAGAAGCATTAAAGGCTTTCCGCAAAATACAACTTACAATCGGAACGAAGTTTTGAAACACCCTGTAAGTGGTGATATCATTCGAAGTAAAGGATATTTTAGTTGAGGATGAAAAGTATTCTTGTTCAGTCATGGTTAATAAACTCAAGACGACAAATGCTTGAATAATTATTTGTTCGGCAAAGACACTACATGCATATTTAGCTTCATTAGACTACATGCTCTATCAGCCAAGCGGTTGTAGGCGGCTCCTGACATAACCACAAAGATGCTTTGAACACTCGTCCGTCGTTCGAACCAACTGTTCACATAGTAGAAATGAAGACTGAACACGACTTCGAGACGATCGAAACTGCAAAGTTCGTTACGCTTAAATTACCTTCGCTTTCGATATTTATAAAGAATAAAGACTAAATACTGTAAATAAATACTAGCTTTATTAAGTTGCACACTGACTGGTAGACACAATACAGGTAGTATAAAGTTTACATTGTGGGCCATTAGTGGTGTCTTGCTTAGATTATTTGCCTTTAACTTCTTACTGGCTCTAGACTGATCAAGTTGCAGCTGTAGCAGCGACATTTTCGGCATACAAAGTAAAAGAATTTAACTTGCTAATTAACATATAAATATTACTAGCTTCCTTCGCTAGGTCACAAGCAATTATAAGAGGAATGCCGTAACGGCGGCCATAATTAATTAAGTTCTGTTTAACAGAATATTCACTAAATGTTGCATGACGCTGCCCATTTAATCATGTTTTCATGTTTGAACGTGTTATGATTATGATTAATAAAGTCAGCGTTTGAAAAAGGGATGTTACTAAAGGATGGGAATAAGGAGTATAGGAAATGGGAAATGGGAATTGGCTAATAAGAACACATAACGGTTAACAGCGTAACGAGGTTTGAATATTATTCTTTTTTTCTTTTTGTAAATTTGGTTTAGCACCAGTCTATTTTTTTTCTTTTTTGTACCCTGGGTGCCAAAAAAAGCCGTAAAATATCTGCAGTACTGGTGAAGCAGATTCCGCGTCGGTCGCCCATTCATCACTGATTCGTGTAGTGAAACTACTGCGGACGTGCCTCCACTTGTAGCAATAGCTACTCGTTTCGCATTGCTTAAATGTAATCTCCTTGGTCCTTCTTACTTGATACGAAATATCAGGAAAAGGTTTGGTATCAATGCTTTTTCGACTTACTTCTACTACTCTCACCCGCAATAAAGTATTTACCCTATTCAGACCGGGCTTTGATATTTTCTTCCTGCGACCGAAAATGTCATTTGCAACACATAGGCATAACCGAAGGGGGGGGGAGGCTTCTTCCGACTTTCCTTGAAACTCCCGAATCCTGAAAAATATGCCATAGGGATAGGAAAAATATAATTCCGACTTTCACATATGTTCTGAAATTTTCAAATGAATTCTTGCGATGTTCATCGGAGTATACTTAATTGAAAGTGATATCCAGAGAACTTTCAAAAACCGCGCTAAATATTAAATGAATTCAAGTACTTGAACGCGAAGCTACTTTTAAAAAAAATAATAATAAAAATAAGCATAAAAGGGACAACCCATTAACCAAAGATTTTACACACATAATATTTCCTCTCAAAACACTAATTCGTCAGTGATTAAAACAAACACGATAAAATATACTTTAAAGGTTGGACAGTCTGTCTCTGTTAACATGATCACTTTTAAACTCTTTTAAACATATCCTTGGTTACAGATTACAGACAGCGTTCCACTCCTCTAAACGAAAAAAATAACTAATGTTAGATAATTTACAAGTTAAATCAGCAAGTACCAAGACATCTACATTAACAGATTCGCCATTTAGGGAAGTTAAACATTTCATGGAAATGCTACCGAAAAATTCGAGAGAGTCTTCTATTCATAGGATTGCCCCAAACAACGTTTGTTAGAGTTCCCCCCCCCCCGGAAATGCAGCCATGCTGTGTTAGAGTATAGTCTCCTTTAGGTGGGAAAGAAAGCCTGAGCCACGCTTACATTGGTCTCCTTCACATTGTAGGTGAGATTTAGGGATTTTAAAGCATAATTTTGCGACGAGCATGCCCCCCTCCGAAATATTCCGTCTCATCTCCTTACTGGGTTGCAGTCTCTGGTCTCTCGCAGACGATTACAAATCCAAAGTGTTGACTGAAGACGAGTCAGGATGTGGGCCCTTAGTTCGCATTCGCTATCTACTAGGACAAATTTCAGTGATTTTTAACGCAGGCTAATGCCAGGTGTTATTGTTGGTTTACACGTAACGTCATTACAATTTAAACTTTCATAAGGTGTTAGAGCAGCCAAACACTTTCTAGTATACTTTAAGAAAAGTAATCAAGGAAGTTTGAAAGGGTTCTTTTTGTGATAGAATAGTACGTAGGATTCTAATTCTAATGAGCAGTAGCCTGGAACGCCAGGCAAATTGTTGATATAAACATCAAATAAGGCCGACACAAGAACGGATCCTTGTGCAACCTGTGTAGATTAACGCATTGCAGACATTTCAGAGGCAATTCGTGCATACTGGTGGCTATCGTGCATGTATGTAGCTGCTCTTGAACCATTGTAGTGCTGAGCTAGGGACCCCAATGAACTCAATTTGTTATAGTCTGTTGCTGCCAAATTTTTTTCATTAGTCCAAGAGGACCATAAATGGTAGCGTCTTCTTGTCCACAATTGTTTCAGTCGTTGTCTCAGTTGAATGTCGAGCCAAGGTCACGGACGCTGAAGCTTCAGTTGCTCTACCATTCACAGATGAAAACCAAATAAATTGTTAAATTCGTCTGCAATGACCTTTTTATCTGTCGAGTACATTGACGTTGTTAACTCTTTTCGATAGATAGAGTTTCCGATGACCTTACAATTAGAGCTATTCTTCTGGTAGGGACTTCATATTGGACATTTTCGTTCTCTACCTGACAAAGACCAACCCTAACCTCATTCTGCTTTCCTTAAAATTAGTACAAACCGTATTCTACTCAAACTTTAAGGTATGTTGATTTGAACTGTTTCGCCTAATAAGTCTCAAGCGTTCTCAGAATTTAAAAGTACTGTAATGGGTCTCCTTCCTCCTTTTGAGATGGTTCCCGTATAAAATAATTTGATCTCATTCCGTTGAGCTGAGGGAAAACGCGGTAATTATTTAAGCTCGACTAAAGGAGATATACAGGGTGTTTCAAAAGTTCTTTCCGATTTTTTCTTCGCTTAAATTTCACGATTATTAAAAATACCTTTTGTAAAACTAAGCATGTTATTATTTTTTATTATTCATTTAACATTGAATAACTGAAACATTAGTAGCCAGAACGTCTTCCTTTATGTTTTCTGACATTTTCTATGGGGTGAGGTATAGAATGTACGAGCTCCAAAAAGCGTGTCTTAAGTTACATATTTCCAAGCGAATCCTAGTCACTGTCTTAGCTCGTCCGGTGTTATATACGAAGAGCTGGATCGTTGTATGTTGCGTCGTCCACAATAATCCAATAATCTCTAGATGGCTCACATCATGTGAGTTTGCCGGCCGGTCGTCCTTTGGTATAAAGTTTGCAAATCCTTCTGACACCACGATGTCTTTATGAAGGCCTGTGCTGCCTTTTTCTCTTCAAGGCTTTCAAAGCTTTGATGGTCATATATCTCCATACTCCATACCGTTGTGCTCAAAACTTTGATATTGTAAAGTTGAAGTGACCTTTCTGTCTTGTTAAATTATTACGCATATATACTTATAGCTTTTTTGGCAGAATTTCTCACGCAGTTTCTAAAAAGAAAAAACGTGCATCCACACCTTGGTTTGTCTTCTTTACTCAATTAGACCACTTTTTCACTCATCGTTCAGATTTTTTCAACACTTTAGCAATTTCTTTGACTGAATGGCCAGAAGACCGTCAAAATAGATGCTTGGGCTGTTGCACAAACAGTGTAGGTCTTCAGTTTAGTGAAAGAGTAGAGAAAATAAAAGAAAAAGGTAAAAAAGGAAAACGAAAATAGAAAACCAACAAAATAAGCAGGAAAATATGGCGGGAAAAACCACGCGTACCTGAACATTTAGGGCAAAGATTAAAAAATATTATGATTTCTTCAAATTTTAGTATAAAATTGCTTTGAACGGTTATTTAGATAAAATTATTACCTGAATCAGTTTACATTTGCCTAAAGAAGCATGAATGCTTTACGCAAAATAGAATTTGTAATCGGAGGGAACTTTTGAAAAACCCCGTAAGTAGTGTTATCATTCGAAGTAAAGGATATTTTAGTTGAGGATGAAAAGTATTCTTATTCAGTCATGGTTAATCATGAACTCAAGACGACAAAGGCATGAATAACGATTTGTTCGGCAAA
>CALNXI010003885.1:16828-29876 GCA_942486025.1 Porites evermanni
CGAACACGCCACAATCGTCTAGTTTGAATGAAAATATTCTTTCTGTAAAAGTGAGAAAGAAAATTTGCTTCTTTATTCGTTAACGATCAATGGAAACTAAGCAGAAACAAAGGTAAAAGAGTCTTAAAGTTCACCTAAAGTTAAAATACTAACATGTTCGTAAGAAGTCGTGGAGTATGGTTTGGATTTGCTGAAAAGATGTTTACGTTTTGCTCGGCGAAATCCAGAAAACATGTTTTTAGCGAAGACGACTGTCATCCTTCTTTAAACTTATATTCATTTACGAACATTGGCTGGTCATTACGGCTTCTTGAGAAGACCTGGCAGCAGTTGTTTTTGTGAGTAATAAATTTATGTCTTCTTGTGTAATTTGTGTTGTTATTGCGAGAGAAATTTTCCTGCTTCAGTCGGATTGTCCGGAGATAACAAAGTGCATAACAAATTTAAAAACAACAATAAAAACGGAAATTTTGCCTTTAAATGTTGTTGATGACCAGTTGGTGTCTGTTCTGTTCCCAGTGAATGTCTTTCGGCCAAAATTTGCTGCAGCTGGTCTTCGACAAATTTGCGAAACGCGCAACTTGCGAGTTTTTTTTTAAATTCGGCTTTATTTTTGCTGCTTGTTGGATCAAGACCTAAAAGGTCAATGCCGATAGAAAAATTGGGCAGTTCTTCGCTGGTTTCTTCCATATTTTAAAGAGAAGGAAAAGTGCACTGCAGCTTAAAAGACGACAACTTTGCAGCCAAGTAAAAAGAAATGCTCACGTCATCTCATTTACGCACGGGCGTGCGTAAATAAAGATTTTGTTCATAGCGGCTCAATAGGACTTATATAGGGCAAGCACGCGCGCTATGTTATATTAACGGGTTTTTACCCTGAAAAGGTCACCTAGAATTTTCGGGAGCCTTTTTTCTGGCTGGAATTTTCGAACAGGTAAGTTTTATTCGGATCACTAGACTTTCAGCTAGGAAATCCGAACAGATGCAAAATTTTTAGGGGATAAAAATATGCCTATATCTACCGTTTAAATACTAAAATACGTTTAACAATGCTATGTTTAAGTGGTTTTGAACTATATTCTCGTTGGGTGCCCCTGAATATTACCAACTTCCGTCTCGAGGTCAAAAGCAATTATCATGAAAGGAATGTAACTGCCATTCAGCTCTGCTCAACAGAAAATCCGCTAAATATGCATGACCCTGTCCATTTAATCGTGATTTTGTGTTTAAACATGTTTTGTTTCATTTGTTATGCTTATGATTAATACAGTCAGCGTTTGAAAAAGGATGTTTTAATGGTAAAGGGTACGAAAACAGGAATAGAGTGGGAAAAAGGAGTATGAATGGGGAATGGGAATGGGAATGGGAGATTGAAAAATGGGAAATAGTAGTCAGCGTTCATACTGTATTAAAAATCCGTTAATTTTGATAACACCACATGACGGTCAACGGCGTAAAGAGGTTTGAATGCTATTTTCTTTTTTATTTTATAAATTTGTTTTAGCACCAGTCTTTTTTCTACACTGGATGTCAAAAAAACATTTTAAGCAATGGTGAAGGGTGAGATTCCGCGTCGGTCACCCATTCGCCCAGTATCAAGGTATCAAAGTGGACTTGCTTCCACTGCTCTCTGCCACAATTTTATTTAGTGTTTAATAGTTTATCGTTAGTCGTTAACGTTAATCGTTAGTGATCAGATTATGAGCGAAAACAGTACAAGGTTCTAAAACATTGTTTTTTCCTAGCAGCACCATGTCTAAATTTGCTGGCTCGGCAATTGCTCAGGGGCAATATGTTGGTCGAATCGATTGTTGGTCACAGTGGAGACCGACAAGTGAGGAGCCGCTCTGGTTACTACTCTCAGGAGCTACTAATCCGCCAAAAGAAATTGGAATTTCTAAGAGAAGAACTCGAGATGCACAGGGAGATAGGAATGGCGTATTTCTTGCTGGTGTGGCTCGAGATTTGGTCAACATGGAAGATGTAGTTGGAGCAAAGCTGTTCAACACTGTTAAAGATCTTTATCTAACTAAGGACGCAGCTCTCCAACATATCACCAGGGTCTTTGAAAGATGCAAAGACTCAAAGGCCAAACCTATGTTGTACTATACAGGGCATGGTGAAATTGGTACTGGAAACTGGTGCTTTGCGGATGGGACAATCAGTATCCAAGAGATTTTTGACATGTTGCCTGGAGGCTGTTATTACCCAATGATCTTCAGTGATGCCTGTTACAGTGGCCACTGGGCAAATTTCTGTCTGGAGAAAGGTATTTCTGGTTTCCACTGCCTAGCAGCATGTCCGGAGTATTCGACGGCTTTTGATACCAAAGGTGTGTATGTTTTACATTCTTTAATTAATCTGAAATCAAAACTATTATGTTTACATTACAGCGGTGTACAATTAGAAGGAGGGTATTGTGCAAAAGCTGTTTCGATATAAGATACGAGCTGTGCGCGCTACGCACTACGCACTACGCACTACACTGTACTATGCGCGCTTCGTTATTATTTTTAAGAAAGCCGTGGAGTTTGCGAGGGCATTATCCAATTTAGTGCAACTTTCCGTTGTTTTAGAACCAGCAGTTAATTGGCTGCGGCCGCATCAGGGGAATTAATTGACCCAGTTGTTTTTGTATTGAATAATTAACAATTATTCTTTGAAATCGAGTTAAATATTTCCAAAGCCACTATTTAACGAGATTGAAAAGAATAACTATTTTTTTTTAGTCAATAAACACGAAGTGATCTCGACAAAATCAGAAAGTATTCAAACAATTAAAAAGTACAACGGATCAAGTCATGCGTGAAAATTTTGCAAGTAACTAATTAAAATACATGCCCGAAAGTTAGATCTTTGCAGAATATTCAAACATGGCAATTCGCAAGTTTATCACTTCGCAGACAACAGCATAATGGCTTAAATGGAACCGTTAAAAGTTTGAACTGTTTTCTTACCCGAGAAGAAAAGTATTGTTTTGTTATTTTCTGTTAACTCGCCAAGTTTAAAAGAGGTTTGTTGCTTCTGACGACACTGCGGCGGTTAGGTTGCTCGAGGTAAGGCGTCGTTTTCCTGTAGCATTTTTTGTCCTATCCACTTGAAACGTAGAATTTGTGCAAAAATTTGCTGTTATTTGTTTTGTCATAAATAAAGTTTGATTTTCGGGCCTTTTTTTTTCTTGTCTGAAAACGCTGAGTTCATGAAACGGCCCCTTTGACTCGAATAAACGCGAGAGTTTAAGGTGACTCGACCCAGTTTTTTTCGGGGGGTACCATCCTACTTTGAAGCTCTCTGGTATCCCCACCTTTACTTTTATCGTAAGTCTAACACATAGAATGGATAACATATAGATCAATCTACAATATAACATAAAATTTTTGGCGATCGGAGTAAATGTCACGTGGTTATAATGCCACGCCCCTTTGAGGTCTGAGTCGAAAATCTGCTGTTGCCGGCATTTTTTCGTAAAAATCTCTCGGCTACACATAGTGCGCATTAGTGCCTTGCGCTGAACAGAGTTTCACCAAAATCGCAAAGACCCAATTCGAGAAATTCAGCGGTTTCCAAATTTAGGTCATAATTTATGCGAAAATGATAAGCAAACTTTACACGGATTATATCTAATAAACTATGAGATTCATCTCTTTATTTTGGGCATCGTTATAACAGATGGGTCCTTGCAAGTCAGCAAAACGCTTTAGGGCCTTGTAAATGCGCGCGATTTCGAGCAAAGCAAACATATAGAAATTATAGTTTTCGCTATTTGTTGACGTTTGTCAGCGTTTAAGAGTCCTTCTCACGAAAAAAGCATTTTCTTAAAAATTCGTAGTTTTTTTTCCTTCAAATTTTTTCAGGGCCACAATTGATTAACTAACTACCCGGACTCTGAATTTCATGGTCATTGAAAAACTGTGACATTATCTTCTATAAGCCCAAACTTGAGTAAACATTGAAGATTTTTAGCGTTTTGGCTGAGTTTGTGCTTTGGGAGTTGTCTATTGTTTCTAGTCTGTCATTATACAGCATTCTTGTTCAGCACGCGTGCAATGACCACGCTTGGCTGACTTCCGAATGCTCACCGAGATATTCCCGTCACGAGTTGGTTTAATTATTGGCTTGCATTAAACCTATGAAAAAATGATATTTTTTTAATAGTAAGTAGATTTAGTGTGTAGCACTTCTTGATTTTTTTGCAAAGGCACAAGAAGCACGAGAATTGATTAAAAATTGTGACTTAAACCTCTATGTATCACGCGATGGCCTGTCTCACTGTACCAAAATTATTATATCTCGGTGAGCATTCGGAAGTCAGCCAAGCGCGGTCATTGCACGCGTGCTGAACAAGAATGCTGTATAATGACAGACTAGAAACAATAGACAACTCCCAAAGCACAAACTCAGCCAAAACGCTAAAAATCTTCAATGTTTACTCAAGTTTGGGCTTATAGAAGATAATGTCACAGTTTTTCAATGACCATGAAATTCAGAGTCCGGGTAGTTAGTTAATCAATTGTGGCCCTGAAAAAATTTGAAGGAAAAAAAACTACGAATTTTTAAGAAAATGCTTTTTTCGTGAGAAGGACTCTTAAACGCTGACAAACGTCAACAAATAGCGAAAACTATAATTTCTATATGTTTGCTTTGCTCGAAATCGCGCGCATTTACAAGGCCCTAAAGCGTTTTGCTGACTTGCAAGGACCCATCTGTTATAACGATGCCCAAAATAAAGAGATGAATCTCATAGTTTATTAGATATAATCCGTGTAAAGTTTGCTTATCATTTTCGCATAAATTATGACCTAAATTTGGAAACCGCTGAATTTCTCGAATTGGGTCTTTGCGATTTTGGTGAAACTCTGTTCAGCGCAAGGCACTAATGCGCACTATGTGTAGCCGAGAGATTTTCACGAAAAAATGCCGGCAACAGCAGATTTTCGACTCAGACCTCAAAGGGGCGTGGCATTATAACCACGTGACATTTACTCCGATCGCCAAAAATTTTATGTTATATTGTAGATTGATCTATATGTTATCCATTCTATGTGTTAGACTTACGATAAAAGTAAAGGTGGGGATACCAGAGAGCTTCAAAGTAGGATGGTACCCCCCCAAAAAAACTGGGTCGAGTCACCTTAATAGACATTCCATCGAGTAAAAAATTCAGCTATAACAGTAAATGGAAAAATCTCATTTTGAATCCTTCGAAGTCTTTTCTTACCTTAAAAAAAGTCAACCCAAGGATTTCGTGGACTTTTGAAAGATCGTTTTCTCGAAACAAAAATTGGAAAAGCGCCAAGCTCACCCATTATCCACTCGCACGGAGGTGAATATAGTCCGCGATAGCGAACCAATCAGATTGCTTAAATCACCAATATCACTGAGTGTGTGTATATACCAACGAACGATGTTGTTTTTTAACCCTAGTAATAGTAGAATATATGAAAAGAAAGCCCAATATAACGAAACCTCGTTATAGCGAACAAATTTTGCCAGTATCTTGGCCCTTTGTTATACGACGTTCCACAGTATAAAGAGGTTTCGTTATTTCGAGGTTTGACTCAGTGGTGAAGAAAATCGTTCTTAAATATACCAATGACTTCGTTGAATAGGGGATCGTTATATCAGGGTTCCATTCTACTGACATTTCTGTTCAAATTAATTGGTAGATGAAGGAGGGGATCTAACGTTATACATGACTGGAAAGAAATTACGCCCAAGAACAGAACCCATGTATAGCGGAGGAAATATATGTGACTTCGACATCACCAGTGGATATGATACAGTTGATTACAGTGATTTTATCTTTAGCCATATTTTTAATAGTCAAGACATTTTGATTTCCCAGAGCGTGCAAAATGGCTTCTTCTCAGGAATTTTTGCGAGTTCAAAACTTTACAAGCCAAGACCTATGATAACTTTGCAAATTGGTAGAAACTACAACGACTTTCTTGTGTTCGCTAAAGAAGAATGCCAATTGGTTAATGGTAAGTCAAAGAGCATCTACTCCCTTGCCTGTGATGAGAAGTTTGGGTTCGGAGTCTTCTTTATGGAAGGCTACGGCACGAAACAAGCCATTATAGATTGCACGGATGATATAGAGGAACGATGGGATGACGGTCTTAAAATAACTTCATGTGCTGCCCTAAATTCATCATTTTACATCATCATGACAAAAGGCACCAAGGAATACCATGGAAAACTGCAGATATGGTTTACTCGTAATTCATGGAAAGGAGCGAATGATGCAATACAGGAGGGATACCGGGAAGGAAAAGCTATCACTGGAATATGTTATTCCAGAGGGCTGAAGCTGTATTTTGTTGTGATGACAGCCTCAATGGGGAGACAGTGCTCCAGGTGGTTCGACAGGACTGAAGAAGAAGCCATGAACGATTGGGAACAAAAGAAACATGATGAGGGATTCCATCCTACTATCATCTTCAATGATCCAACTGACAACAAAACTTTAATTGTGATGACTGAGGATAAAAATAGATCGGGTTATGTAAGTCGGGCTGGCTATAAATTAAGGTATTAGATTCTTTTAGTTTAATCCAGTTGAATGAAATTGCATTCAAAAGAAAAAGATTTTTCTTATTTATTTCATTCAGATTTGATTTCAATGATGAATCCGATAGTTTCTGTCTGAAAAAGCATAATTGTTTCCTATGAAAGCTAATCTTGAAAATAAACAAGACAGAGTGCTCGGTCTTTTATATCATTTGTGCCCGGCATGCCGAAGAAGGTTTGTTTTTCAAAATGAATGTATATGGGACAAAAAACAAAGTTTGTTTGTTTTAGGTTATAGTTTTTCTTTTTGGTCTTCGTCGTGAGGATCTAAGTTTGCTCTGTTTTGGTTTTTACTGATCCGGATCCAGATTATAGAAATCCAGCTTCTCGTTTGGTGCGGCCACTGAACTCATTGGTTTGTTTTGGAGGCTTTCCTGTACTGTTTAAATGTCGACATTTGGACACACGGTTTCCACAGAAAGATTGCTCCTGCAAAAATACAGAGTTTGTATGGGAGTTGAAGAAAACAAGGATTTGTGAAGGGGTCCTTAAGTAGAGCTGTCCGCTTACGAAAGTATCCATTAGGAGTGCATCCACTGTACTACATTAGGCCATGTAAATACCAACCCTTCCCCATGTACATCTACTACGGCAGGGGAATGGATAAGCGAACTAACGGGGTTTTTTTAGTACTTCCTGCCTTATTATGGCAGGTGTGAATAATTGTACACATAACTTTAATTTGTTTCTGTTTATTGATACAATTCAGGGTTTTTCTTGAGCGTGTATCCGAGGTCTTTTATAGATTTCGAGTAAGTGTTACTGAACATTTTGCACGTTTCTGTCAAAAATGATAAAAATAGCAATTTCAAGGAACCAACATATTGTTGGCAAAGTTTGTCGACGACGATATGTGTGAACGTTGGTTTGAGAGTGATTCAAGAGTTATTCTGATTGAAAGCTTGTAAAATTGACCAGATTTAACAAGCATCCCCGGAGGTCTGTTCAATTAAACTTTTACAAGTGTAGCCGGATATTACCTATTTAATAGTATTTTCCAACAGACTACAGGTATTTCCAAATAATCAATCCAGATTTAAGCCGTATACATTGCTGTAACATTGTTAGGATTTGAGTGTGTTCAATTTACTAACACTGCGTTTGTAATATACATAAATATACTCTTTTTATGTATGATCAGGTAGCGTTCAATTTTGGAAATAAATATTTGAAATTTGGTAATAGCTAGTTTAATTTTTCCGCAAACCGTCGTTTTCTACTATACCAGTGCGACTACTCGAACCGGGGCAAATGGAGCAAGATTATGCAATCACAACGTTTTTTGAAAACAAAAGGTGCTCAATTTTTTTTTTGGAAACGGACCAATAAGATTCAAGATTCAGCTCCGCAACCGTTGAAAACTTTAAAAGTGTTGGACTTATCTGACCTCTCAGGAAACGGCCCTCAAATTCATGAGAGTCATTCAGGTCGGTTTTTTTAAAAAAAAACCTGAGCATCTTTAGTTTTAAAAAACTAGTGATTGGATAATCTTCTTCCAAGTGCCCCGATTCGAGTAGTTGTACCGTAAATGAACTCTATATATCATAATAATTTGCTGTTTTAGGTCAGTGCTCTGTCGAGGTTATTATTTTAGTGCCTTTATCCATAAACAAAATCGTCCTGTATAGTTAGGAAGAAGAATAAATGTCAAACGAAATTCTTCTATGGAGCACAAGAGAACAGTTAAACCATAACTTCTCCAACGTCTAACTACGAACAGCCTGGTTTGGAATAAGACTCGTTCAACGACTGGCATAAGAATTTGTCGGGGTGGATAGTCAAAAGAGCCTTCAAAAGTGCTCTGTCTTTAAGTTAAACTTGTGCCTCCAAAACGTCTTCGAGGTTAGTTTAGGCGCGGAAAAACGGGCAACAAAAACTTCCAACTTGTTTTGCAAAATTTCTGCACAAAAACGAGTGGAATGGCTATGTTGCACTTTTTATCACCCAAGAATCAAACCTGTCTTGCATCATATCAGGTTGCTGCAGGTTGCGAAAAGTTGTTGCTCGTTTTACCGGCCCAAGACATTAATTGTTTTGCAGCAAGGGAAGTTACTCCTGTGCATTACGCGACTCCCTCGTAATCTTATCCAATCAGAATTCAGTCTTCTCATTCTGGCCAGCACAACTCGTTTTGCAGTAATGTTTCAAAACGGTCTGCACTTTTTAACGTGAGCTTTATTTCAACTTTGACCAAAGCTATTTTTAATTTTGCCTTCGATCTCTTATTGTAGTCATGGGTAATTCCACTCGCATGACAAAAATGTTCATTCATTTTAATTTAGCTTTACACAGGGTTGGCCGGGGGAGGGGGGTAATGGAATACCAAAATACCCGAAATAAACCTTCCAATATACCAAAAATTACAGTACAATTCGTGTAAAATACCAAGATTAAGAAAAACACAGTATACGTTATACCCAAAATTGGTCGTAAGGCAATACTTTATACCTAATTTTAAGCATAAAAATACTGTTTTCCTGAAATTAAATACGCAAATACACTGTGTACCCAAAAACCGTGGCCGACCCTGTTTACAACCGATGATGAGCTCTCCTGTAGGAAGCATAAGGAGAAACTGAATTTATTTTGATAGTTTATTTTTCTCAAACTCACAAAACTCCCAACACACGCACCATCTTAGCTGAAGATTTTTGTGAGGATCAAAGTTATTTACCGATCATGTACGGTCAATCGTAACTTCAAGCAGGCGGTTAAGAATGTAAACAAGTTTGAGGAAATTTCATTGCTCAAAAAAGGATTTAAAAAACTCGTGGAAAGAAGTGAAGACTGATTCCTTTCAGTTTCAGTACTATGCGCGGAAAAGGATCGCCAAGTTTGAATTAAATAGAATTCTCCTGCTAGATATCCTGTCTAAGCATTGTCTTGACATCGATCTTCGATTATCTGTTCAACTCATCGGCAAGGCAATAAAATCAGCGGTAACTGAGTCACAGTTGTAACCATAGTAACAATACTTTTGTGCATAACTGTATATTACGCAATAGTACCATATATTTGTAATACTTTAGTCATCGATGAGAAAATAAGGGTGGAAAGAATGGGGTAAAAATTCTGATAAATGTTTACAAACAAAACAAATAGGCAGGGACTTTTCCCTTTCACTGTCCCTGAAAGCCCCCCTCACGGAAGGCGTAAGTACTATTGATAAATGCAATTTTTGATTAGATGCAAATTGAATTTTGCTATCTAAGAAGTTACAGTTCAAAGCTTTCGGTGATATTATTAGAAGTGAACTCACTGTTGTGTGAAAGAGTTACCACAACACTATATAGTGCGACAATATAATTTTGATCACAACCAGTTACGCACTGTTTTCGTTCTTGAATGCTAAATTAATGACATTATTTGCACCTTTCTTCTTATACTAACACCATATTTAAAGAAAAGAACATACTAAACCTCAGTGCGTGACAAAATTATAATTTTGCTGACGCATCATATGCCCATGTTCATTAATTTTAGTCTCCATTTTCCTGATTTTTTATTATTAAAAGCTCATTGACATATCACTACTCAAATTGCAAGAGTGAGATAGACACTGAGCTGGAGCTAATGAACGTTAAGGAAACTGCTGATTGGTACCCTAAATAATGTAAGTTTTATGCATGACATCATTTGTACGACTTTGCATTCTTGTTTTATTTTTCTTCATTAAATAAAAAGTCATGGTTCAGCACCGCATGATTGCTAGCGGGTAATGCGGTTAGTGTTTCAAATCACTTTTTCAACAACTTTTTAAATTACTGTATAGCAAATTTCAAAAACTGTGGATTCGGGATTTCACCAAAATGAGATGCGGGATTCGGCAAAACGCATGCATCCTTTCTTTTTTTGTAGTAGCCGCAGTTAAGGGTCCTAATGCAAAGACATTGCTGTTTCCGGTAAAGCCAGCATTGATGCTATCTACAGGGGTAACTCTATGAATAATTCGTTTCGACTCAACCGAAAATTTGTCCCGCGACCTCGATAGTCAAGGTTCCTAAGAGCTGACGTGCGCTCTGCGGACGTTGATGATGATTTTTTGGCCAAAAAAAAAAAAAACAATAAACTAAAGATACGCGTCGAAAGTACGATTTTAAAATGACACCAGGCAAACTGAGAGTTTATGAAAATTTGCGAAGTTTGGTGGTCATGGCCTGAAGTTATTCAACTTTTTAGTGAGGGGGAAGGGTACTCGAAAGCCCCCGAGACTAACGCACTAGGGGCTGAAACTGTATAACGTACATGGTTAGCACTAATCGCTCGTTTCTCGTAACCCACTGAAACAGCCAAACGCCCAAAACACTTCAGTCAAAAAATGAACACCGCAACAAGTACACACAAACTATTTTCTTGCCAACAATGAACGTGGACATGCCATTTGCACAGTGCTGTCGATTGACTACAACTACCAGAACCATTCGCAGTTCAGTTTTCTTGTGCAAATTACGTTAAGCTATCGAAGCAAGCCCCACTGGGATTACTAAGCTAAGTAAGCATGAATTAAATTAGGCATTTTTATTATTATTATTACTTTTTTTTATTTTTATTTTTTTTCTCTTTTTAATGAATCAAATTTAGATTCCGTATCGCTTCGAAATTTTTTGAATCTTGAATTTACACGCTAACAGGTGCCAAGTGACCGCTTGCGTGGCCCTTCGCGACTGAGCGTAATGAATCCAATGAGCAGCTATGAAAACCGATGGTGCATTGTGACGTAACGAAGCCAAGAATATACTGTGCTGTGCTGCACTGTGCTCTTACAGTACTTTGCATGCACGAATTGAAGTGATTGAATTGAAGTTTTTGAAATAAAGATTTTTCTTGCTCATATTACGTCGAGAGCATCATTGTAACGCATTGGCACCGGCACATGACATCCGTTGTTTAAAAGTCCCCCGCTTTCCAAGAAATATACAATTTCGCATGATTCCTTGAATTGTTTCAAAGGACTGTTGACCCATTTCTTTGCGGTACTCAGGGAAATTATGTCACTATGAGCTTTGCTCTCATTTTAAGCATCAGGAAAGAGGTGAAAAAAATAATAAGTGATGATGGCATACTAAATGATAAGCAACTGGCAGCGACTGTCGACTAATTCTCCGAAAAGAGGTACGTAATTTCATTTTTATTCTTCGTTCTCAAAATTTAGTTACTTTAGAACCAAACCCTTCATTCTCTTGTAATTAAGGGGTTTGCCTAGTATGTGAAAATAAATGTTGAATTCAGTCTCGAAATCTTACCATCGATAAGCGACGATCGATTCGGTATGGTGCCGTTCATTCACGCACGATCATGCTCAATTGGCAGTGCGATCGACTCGGAAATAGATGGATTTTACTGTATACTGTGTATCAAATCCGTGATCTAAATATCATAAATGTTGAAGCTGTTAAACCTTGATACATCATAAAATGTTAAAAGAAGGAGTTCAGAGAACAGAATACACTGAGAACGAATCTGATCTTGAGTTCCGGGATTAGTGCATTTACAGTTTTGTTTTAGGCATCTCTTCCAAAACAACTGGGTTGAAATATTTTTCCCGGAAGCCTTTGAGTTAAAAATCTTTTCAAAGCGGGAGAAAACAATCCATTGTCCTTTCCATTCGTTGAAACATACCGTTTTATTTACGCTCATAACATTCTGGATCGATACTATATAATTTTCAGACATTAACTGCAAATACTAACTATTAAAGATATCACAGCTCTTACTGGAACGTAACAGCCACTATTCACAGGTCACCGTCTTCTGTTTAGTATGTTTTGCGTGTGGCTCAATCAGTGTAGTAGAATTATATGGATGCGAAATCAAAGATGCACTGTTGAAAAGAACAGCTAATCAGGGAACAGAATGTGTTACACTTTCTTAATGCGCTGGATACACGTTAGTGGCGAAAGATCCCAAAGCTTGTTTTCCTTATTCTTTGTTGTTTGCCTGCGTCTCAGGCCGTTTTGAAGCGGTTCTCGGCGAGTTAGGGCTATGTTGCTGTTCCACTGCCAAGAGAAAGACGCTTCAAAACGGCCTGAGACACGGGCAACAACAAAGTATACAACAAGACAATAAGTTAGGTCGATTTTATTTAAAAACATAACATTTCATCTCTCTTAGAAGAAAAACCGTTTACATCAACATACAAGCCTTTGTAAATAACCGTTTGTAACACAACACCGCTCGTAAGCAAGAGTCACGTCCGCGTTCCTGTAGTGAGCTTGGGCTGCCTGTGTTCACCCAGGTGGATAAATGGGCACCGGCAACATACTGCTGGGGACTAAAACCTTGCGATTGACTAGTACCCCGTCCGCTGGAGGGGGGGGGGGGGGGAAATAGAAATCCCCCAGGGGGGCTTCCATGCAAGGAAAATGGGGAAAAACTCGGCACTTTGGCGCTTTTGGCTTGTGGGAGCTTTTCCTTTTTTTTTTTTTATTTTTTTAAGTAAAAAAATATCAGTTTGTCTCTATTTATTGTCCCCCCTTGA
>CALNXI010003886.1:7039-35976 GCA_942486025.1 Porites evermanni
AGTAGTAGTTTCCTGTCAGGAGTATCTCTTTTGTGGAAGAAGTTTTGCGCCAAAAGAATGTAAGTGCGTTGCTGTATTTCTTTTGCGCTCGCAGTATTTCCGTGAAGCTTTATTTTCACCTTGTATTTCAGTTTTTACCACAACACAACACATCAAATACGACAAATTTACGGTATATCGGACCTAATGTCAGTCGAGTCTTTAGGGTCGATAGTCTACCATCTTACTTATTGCTGTAATCCTCGAGGACTCAAATCGGAATAAAGTTGCGCGTCTATTGTTAGCGCTGATCGGTAAAAGAAGTCGCCTTACGGCAGCTATATTCACGATATTTTTTTTATTGATTCACAGGCAAATTATCCTGAACCTGATCCTAGCACAGCCATGTCGATAGGATCAGACGCTACTTCAGCTACTTCAGACTTTACATACAACATGGGGCCACAGGTGCAGTAACTTCTTAAATTTCTCTTAGGACGTATGTTACATGCCGGATACCTACGAAAAATTCTTTGAGGGAGGGGCGTGGGGGGATTGGCAGCTTTTTGGTGTTGTGGAAACCATTTTCGGCTGCCTTTGTGTTATGGCGTGTGTTTTTTTTCCATTGTGTTTTCAATCTTTGTATTAAGTCATTTGATGTTTGCGCCCGTCCGAATGTTCTCTGTAGGGATCATTGTACGTTTCTGGGAAACTGCCTACCTACCCCTCCCATAAATTAACATTAACACTTACTTCTCACTTAGGGCAAAATGTTGGTTTAGGGGAGAGGTAGGTGGGTAGTTTTCCACGCGTAATGATCATAACGTTTGCTTAAAATCCCTATCCCTAAATCCCTGGTTTGATTGATATTGTAAGTTGGTTTAACGTTTGTCTGTTACTTTAAGTAGCATTGCGCGATCCAGAGAAAAAGTATTAGAGAAAGCAACTGCGTTATCCATTGGATAGAGATTCATTTGGTGGATAGCATTATCTACCTTTTAAACAAGTGCGCCGGAAAAGCTATCGCCACTTACTCGTATGTCATTTTTCTCTTCTATTTTCAAGGACTTTATACTGAAACTTCCTGGAGTCAACCTCAAGAACTACAGGTACAGAATCAGAACATGACAATTTCTGGATCAATTTAGGTTTCTCGGAAACTGTTTCGTTCAAATGTCGTCCTGTCCACGTGCATTTGGATACATAATTTATGGAAGGACTATTGAGAAAATCCCGTGATCTGAATTGAGAAAACGAAACATGCAAGCTTAAAAGGTCTATAATCAAGTTAGTTCCCTTTCCAATTAAAATTTAAATGAAAAGTGCCCAATAATTCCACTCAAAATCATTCAAATCTTCTTTGTCTAAGGGTACCTGAATATACATTATCATGCAAATCTTTTATTTCCGTGCCACAAAAAACGTGCAGCTTGTCTTCCAACATCGATGCAAAACAAGTTGAATAACGATGTTGGGCGTTTTACCACTCACATCAAACCTGTCTTGCAACAAATAAAGTTGTTAACAGGTTTGAACGTGGGTGGTAAATCGCGCAACATCGCTTTTCAAATCGTTTTGCTGCAATGTTGCAAAACAAGTTGCACTTTTTTGTTGCCCGTTTTATTAAAGCTTTAGTTTAGTTCGTGGCATGTGAAGATTGACGTTTGTCCCGGAAACGATGGTCAGACGTTCTGTCCGTCTGGAAGGGACTGATAGAACGTCTTGGACGATCCAAACTCATTCAGACGAACTTAACTAAGCCAGACATCGAACTTAACTCACTTAGTTTGGTTTGTCTCATGAAAAGTTCGACGTTTGCCCTAGGCCTTAAAGATTAAAGATAGCTTTTATAATGTTTCAGAAATATAAAGGAATTCGGCTAGGTGAAAAGTTTGAGTTGTCTTTCTACTTTATAGAGAGATCTTCTAGGCGTTGAAAGCAAAAAGCCGTTGAACAATGAATATGAATCAACTAAGCTCATCAGTTTGAATATCTCTAATACAAGGTACCCTTTAAATGTGTGACATCAAGTTAACGTGAATAAGCATGCTTTCATCTTTTGTCGTAACTTGATATTACCATTAGTCCTGTCAGGTGACTTCTTAACGGTTATCAGCGGTGTACACACCGGAATGCGATACTTGTCACAAGTAGAGCCATTATAATGGAGGGACTGGAACCTAGAAAGATGAAATTTAGTTTCAGAATCAACAAAATGGTCGGGAATGAAGAAACGGGACACACTTCTTAATACCTATTTCAGGGTATTGCAGTTTGAGTCATTGTTGCGAAAGATTTTTCATGCTCAATTACGCAATTTAGGTGCAAGGCTCGATAAGTTTGCAATCAGATATAGAAATGATCAGAATCTAGTTTACTTGGTGAAATTAGGATGGCTACATATTCAGTATCGGAAGGTGCCATGGAAGCTTCGTATGAAGACAAAAAGGAGGGCGGGATATTGAGTACTAGATGCAGCCAGAAGTTATAAGAGAGTCGGTCCTTTACTTTAAGTTTGGTAATAAAGTTTTTCGCAATATTGAATCAGAAGTATCAGCATCATCATCGCGTGTAGTCCATTTTAACACGGCTCTTTTAAACTAGAACCAAATGCTGATTATTTCAGTCATCTTATAAATTTTATGCTACATGCCCACTAATACATACCCCTCATACCCAGACCACTAGATTGTATTTCCTCTTCTTTTCCGCGCGCCAGGTAGATTGGGCCTTCTCCCAAAGTGTAGGCGTCATTTTCTTGGGGACTAACTTTACGTCTTCGTCTGTCGCCTTCCGCTGAACAGCTTTTATTGCATATGGAACCTGGGTCAGAGGCATTGCAGAGGATCACGTGACAGTGAAGAAAAACAAATGGATGATCTGCAATAAACTTGAAGGCTTCCAGGCTAAACCGCTGAACACCGGCTAAGGGCGCAGAATGGTACTGTAAGGTTGCATCACTTGGGCATCTAAGAGAAATGACATCAAAGGTAGAAGCTGCCTTTATAACTGAGTTAAAAAATAAGTACAAATAAAAAGAAATGAAGATGCTGTGTCTATATCGGTTTAATTAATTGCTTTAATCGTTTAAATTAAGTGCATGACATACATTAGCGGCCGACTACATAACGAATTTTATGCCGGTGAGTCAGTGTAAAAACTCGTAGAACTCACCTAACTCCACTAACCCCTTCCTCTAAGATGACATTGCTTTTCTTCGACAACAATTTGCCACTTTTAAAACCGAAAGGAAACTGGACCGAGTTAACTTTCGCAAAGACTTCTGGGACTTTAACTAGATACAGGACAAAATTGACCAAAAGCTGACATGCGCGTCGCCACTAACGATCCCAGAAACCACTGCGGGACACATTTCGGCTCCAGTCCCCCTGTCCGCGTGTATCGTCTGTTAGTTAACTGAGTGCATTTTTTGTTTTACAGAGAAATGTCATTGTACTATAATGTATGTTTTTTGTCGTACCCTTGTTTAATGAACTCATACTTCAGAGGGTTCGTACGATCCTGAGTAGGAGTGGCATAACAGCGGTCTGCTCTGATTGACAGCTGCTTATCATCTGATATGACAGACACTTCAAAGAAGAGGGGATTGCGAAGTATCACTGCCACAGGGAAGTCCCTCTTCGTGAAAGGACTCACGAATGTTTTGTTAGGAAACATATCAAGTGCGAGTCTCAGATTCCCTTCTCCTTCATTGCTAAACACAAGCTTTCTGTTACTTGCTTTCCAAACAACTGATGAAACCACGCCACGTTTGCTGTAAAAACAGCTGAATTGTATTTCTAATTCACGAACACGTGTCACCACATTTTTAACAGCTACGGGCATGTTCAAGACTGCGTTGGAGTAGACGATAGCTGTGGGTGTGTGCCTGCTTGTTGTGTTACAGCCAGTCAGCGGTGTTGTGAGTGAGAAGTGGGTAGTATTCTCTGCAGCTTTGCAACTGGTGTCCAAGAGTCGAAGGTGTTCACGGTCAATACCAAAGAGGAGGGACTTGGGTATGATGATGGTCATGTTTTCACTCTTACACTGCACGTTAACACCTGGAGCTAAAATAAAACGATTAACACAAAAATAACTAGAGTAGCAAAGCATTCTTTGCGAACCCAGTTAACATTTTGTTGGCCTATCTAGCTTACTATTGGATTCGGACATTGAGTTTTAATTTCCTACATTTAAATTACTATTTTTTTAAGTTAATATTGAACGTCAGAGAGCAGCTATTCTTTTATACTTACCGTGACAGTTCTTGTTGTCAGATGACATGCTCAGTTCAGGGTCAGGGCATTCACATTTGAAGCCTCCCACAATGTTGACACGCTTGTGACTACAGCCGCCATTAGACACAGCACACTCGTCAATGTCTGGTAATTCAGTAAAAATGCAGTGAATGCGATTGATGTTGATGTTTTTAAGATCTTACGAACAATTTATTGTTTGTATTTATATTTTTATCATAATCATAATCATAATTTTGATCTTAAAATTATAGTGGTACTCAGACGTGCAGACTCTAGATGTAAGAGCTCTAAACCTTCTTGTTTCTTTTAAGGAGGTTGTTATCCACTGATGGATAACCCCACCGTGGACTGAATGTTAGAAAGATCTTCCTTGGTCCCGAAGTTCTAATTTAACCCTTCGACTAGAAAGTATGATTTAACCGGATTCGTGGAGCCATTTGACCAAACCAGCAGCCCCATCGAATATCTATTCTAGGTCTTTTTGAGACCCATTTGAGCCCGTGGATTCCAATGAGTCCTAGAAAATTAGTCTTTATTGGCCCTAATTAAGATAACCAAATTAGACCCAAAAACAGCTGTATTTTCTTTTTTGCAAGATCCTCTCTTTATTTTAGTCACCGAAACGGCCTCATTCACTTCGGAGCATCAGGTTACAGCAAGATTGGTGCCAGATGTGGGAGGCAGTGAGAAACTTCAAATACACTGACCGAGGATAAGTGGAAGTCGCTTAATATTGTTTCTGTTGCCCAAATCTCTTAATAAGATAACAGTCAAGCGCCTTTTTCGCGGCGCGTAAACGTTATTACTGGGATTTCAGTAACCATTTGACATTGGATCATATACAATATGTATATATTTAGTAAAATCCAACTGGTGGCCTATTATCAATGCTGTGTAGTTTCGGTTTAACCCCACCGCAAGGTTTTGCTCCGTTTACCAGGATTTTCCGTCTTCACGTCAGTTGGTTCACTTGGAACTACAACCAATCAGTAATGATCATTTGCAATGATTGTAAGCGACGGACACACTTACAATATATGAGAACGAGTTAAATACATCGACCTTCCGGTTAAGAGCATTTTCGAAGATACTTAATACTTCGTTATGTATTTGCTTTCTTTGGAACGGAAAGTTTTCCCTGTATAGCTTAATATTAATTCTGTCAAAGAAGCGACTCAGTTTCCCTTGGAGATCATACATAATTCTAACACTTCTCTATTTTGGACAGTTTATCTCTAAAGGGACTCCTCTATAACGCGCACGCTCGGCTCTGCCCCTTTTGTGTCCGTTTTAAGTCGAATTATGACTACATTGAAATACCTGAAGTCGTTATGTCACGATTAAGTCTACCAAAGACTCCTGGCCCAGCAGAAGTGTAGGCACGCACTTCAACTTTGTAAACAGAGCACGTTGAAAGACCAGTTAAAACGATAAAAGTGTCGGATGTTTTTTGCAGAACTGACGGAGTGGACGCGGATCTTGCAGTGAGTGTAATAGAAAGCCTCGTCTGATTCACTTCATATGCGATCACTCTACCATTGGTCTTGTCTCTGGGAAGAGGATTCCAACTTATTTTGTAAGTTGTTTCGTTCATCTTTTCAGAGGTTATGTTTTGAGGTGGCGCGCTTGGTTCTGCAAAAAGAATGAAAAAAGAAGCAATTGGTGAGAATACAATCTTGCGATAACCGAAAAATTGTAAATGACAAGTAACTATTCGAGATTGAAGTAGAGGGTTAAAAAATTTAACCATATATTCAATACACACTATAGATTTCACTGAACACGATGTGGCAGAAGTACTTCAAAATGGGCTTGGGAATCTTCCCCTTCTTTTCTTTCCTGTTTGCAGGCGTTATAGGGCTTTTTAAGCAGGAGGAGTGTCTCTCTTTCATTTCTTAAGGACTTACAGCTCAAAGCTGTATAGCTTCTCAGTGCTTCTCATTTCCCTTACGAATTCCGTGTACACACATCATCTTGTCAAAGGCCCGCTGATACAACAGCACTGAGAGCAGGAAACTGAATGCAGATACTTACTGTATTCTGGTACTTGTTTAGTTCCAGTTAGCGTTGGCCCAGGTTTAATAGTTTCTGCCCAAATCTCAACACTGTACTGAATTCCACCGAAAACATCTAGACTGTGGCTAAAGGTCTGATTATTTGTTTCACTTATAATGGTAGATTGTCTTCCATCAAAGGTGTAGGTCAAAAACAATCTATATTTTCTGATGAAACCATTTTGTTCAGCAGGCTGTTGCCAGTGGACCGTCATTCTCGGCATCGCTATTTCACTTGGCACTTGCAAGGTGAACATTAGATTCACTGGTTTGCTGGGGGCTAAATGAAGGGAAAATAGGAAGAGACAGAGGTGAAAGTCAATTGCTCTCCTTTTGTTAGTTTTTCGTTTCTTGTTCTGGAAGTAATAAGGGAAAAGAAACAGATACTTGTAGAAAACAAGCTCAAGTTAAGGAGTATACAAACCATCTTCTAGCGTCCGAACTTGCTTTTCAGGACCCGGTGGACCAAGAAAGTCGCCATTACTGACTGCGATTCTAATGAAATATACGGTCCATTTCTTCAGGTTCTGTAAAGTCTCATCGGTTGATGAGTCACTGACGTTGACTGTTGTCCATGAAGATTTCCCTTCTTCCTTGTATGCAATGCTGTACCCTCTAAGGGGTCCATTTAAATTAGTGGTGCTTGGTGTCTTGGACGTGAATATGACTAAATTAGTGTTCAAGTAATACATCATTAAGTAACCTCTCCTCCCAGTTAAACCTTGCATGCTCATACGGACGTACCCGTGGTTATCTTCAAACATTTGTTTGAAAGTCACTACTGTCATAACGGCGAGACCAGAATTTGGAGACCGCCGCAGATCACGGTAAATATCTAACCAGAAACCCTCCTCCATGTAACTGCTGTTGTTTTTGTTTTTTGTATTGGTCTTCCTTCTTCGTTCTTTTTGACATACTTGTGAATCCACAGCTATTGCAAAACATGCTTTATACCATAGTTAATTAAGAGGAATATAAAAGTTTTTGTATATACTTTTGTTAGCTTTTTGGGGGCTTGACGTTGCATAACGTTCATTATTATTCATTCAAAATATTTCCCCAATTCTGATTGGCTAAAAGCACATGCATACTTCACCATAGCCAGTTACTGATGACCAAATTTGGAAGAATTTTGTTTTTACCGAGGAAATTACGTCAAAAATGCAGCCTTCTATAGGTTAATGCACCGTTAACCGAGAAGACCTGGGGACGAGGTTGAGTTGTTTTCGTTGTGAAAACTAAACTTTACTCGTGTCAAGAGTAAGAACTACAGCTGGAACTAGGCGAAATAATGGCTAAAAACATAGCAAAAACAGCAAGAAGGCAACAGCGGAGGGCGACATTTGCTATTTGGAGAATATTTGCGGAGCTGGACAAATTGAACTAAACGTACACTATCGAAGATAAACTTAACATCGATGCAGGTAAGCATGTTTTAGCTATGTTTTTAAACTAGGAGTTTTTTTGAATGAATAATAAATAAATGAAATAAATAAATAAATAATGTATAATCTTAGAGGGTGTTATCCACAGAGACCGTTAACACCCTCCTCGATCTGCTTAATTCTTCATATCCTACGAATAGAATGCCGAATTCATTAGTTTCTAAATATCATTTACATCAAATCGCATTAATTCACCCAGTCATAATTCATTAACAAAAAACAAAGGATTGTGCACTGTCGCGGACTTCACTTCATAAACTACAGCCCAGTTTATTTTTATCTTCCCAGTGATGTTCGCCGGCTTTAATAACCAGTCTCCTCCCCATTACCTACGTTTATTTTCAAACCTTTTAACAGTTAACTCCATTTAACGTTAAGATCTCAAAATGATAAATTTGTGGGATTGATGCAGACAATTTCAAGCCTAAAATGTTTTCTCTTGTTTACACAAAGGCCGTGATCATATCAAATGAACCAAGATGGCACTGGTTACACAGGTTTTTTCTGTCTGAGGAAACCAGACTCCTACACGGTCGCCATTTATAAATCTCGGGGTATGAGAGGATTGAGTGGGGGAGAAGAGTTGTGGGAAGGGGCGAGGGAAAGATCCGCCTACCTCAATAGCGACTGGGTAATAGTCTTTGGAGAAGCATGGAAATAATAGGCAACCCTCTTGAGAAACGAAGTACTTATGGACACGAAGGAGTTTTTGTTAAAATAAATCTGATGTTTACCTGCCATTTCACAAGAATTGACTGCGAAGTAAGACTTGTCACACTCACGATTGGGACATCGACTTCAGGCTCTAAAAAGGGAAAATAACAAGTTAAGTTCAGATTGATTGATACTCAATCAGAATAGCTCTGTCCTATGACCGGACGCCTGATTATGATCTTACACACCTTTATCTGTCACAGTTCTTCAGATTTTAATGAAAGTATCGATTAGATGATAACAGCAGTAGTTAATATTTCATTACCTGAATGATTGGAGCCGCTAAAACGATGTAACGGTCAATACATTGGAAAAATAACGTATTATATAAATTATCATTCTTAGCACTGCATCAAATTTGCATCATCACTTACTGGCAGTTCTTGTTGTGAAATTCTGGAAATTACTCCACAGACCCTTTCCTAAGCCACTTGTGGCTATCAACCTAACACTGTAAAGTGTGTATGGCTTGAGGTTAGTAATCAGTTTACTCAATACAACTCCCAAAGTTATATCATCTGTAGAAGTACTATTTCGATACTCAAGATTGTAGGCAGTAACAGGCATTTCATCCCCTCCAGGACTATACGACCATCTAACTAATGTTGATCTTGCTTTAACGTCACTTGGATTAACTTGAACAACTGGCTGGCGTGGTTTCTCTGAAAAGAGCGAAAATGTTCCTCATAATGAGCCTAATTTATAAGGTTATCTAATACTCAGCACTTATACCGTCGAAATAGTGACAAAATCAACGAATAAACAAACGCGCGAAAAAAAAGAGAGAATAATTTTAAAAAAGTAAGTCAACCCACTTAGAATACGTTAAAGGTTGAGGTGTTTTTTTGAGAAAGTACTTCTTTCATCAAATACGTTTACAGTTATGTATTGTTGGAATGCTATATATTTTCGTGTCCTTATATTAGTTCCTGAAAACTGCGTGTTCCCTAATATTAAATTAATTTTTATACACACAATAACGAGCAAAAAGGAGTTTCAAGGTACGCACAAATTGTTGCTTACTTAAGGACACTATAACATTTGCAGTGGTAAAATGACTGCTTTGTATTCCAGAAAGTGACGCAGAGCATTGGTAGGTTGAATTACACTGGACTTCACTGGCTGAATGAAGCTTTCTTGCACAAGAGTTAGTGTATATATTACTGGCACTGTTGTAAGGTATAGTAACAGAGGAGGTTGTGTCAGACAGCCCCGTTCCATCTCTGCTCCAACTATACCCAGAGGGTTGTCGAGGGCTGTAACTTGCCACACAGGTTAGAGTCACAGATTCACTAGTGTCGGCTATCAAACGAACATCATAAAGATTAATGTTTAACGCCAACGAAACTTGGTCTGAAAAAGAAAAGCACATAATCAATGTAAAGACGACAAGAAATAATTTGGGAAACTTATCAAATACAATATCTAAATTTTACAGACGATTAGGTTTATTGAATCTGATTCGATGAGAGCAATGCAGTTTTAAGATCGCGCGCTTACCGGTACGGGCGGCCATTTTGCTTTCATTTGTACCAAGGGGCGGGTGTCGGGGTTTTTAGCATGTGGGGTTTATGTGGGGGGAGGGAGGCGAGAAAGTAGATTTGATACAAAAACCAAGGTACATGGCCGCCCGTAATGTAAAGCGATTGATCTCGAGGAACTTACGGAAAAATAAGGGACTGTAAACGGTTTATAAGTAAACAGAGTGCAAAAACGAGGAAATGTAATTCAATTATCAGAGAATGAAGAACTATGATTGGCAGAAAACAATAGAATTTTTTGATAACCAATCGAGTGCCGCAAATCTTTATTGGCCACTTCGAGGTTGCGCGTGAGGCTGGGGTCAGGTGTTGTGTCGATCGAATTGCATTGTGGGGATGTTTTGAGGACGAATTTTGATGCAGATGCCTCCGTTTTCGACGACAGCAGTTACCCTGCAAGTAGATGTCTCAATCCCATTTCCTTTGAGCAGGCTAGAAAGTACTGCATCATACCAAATAGCACTTAAGTACTTATTATGTGGCTAGCAAGCAAAATGAGGCACATTCCTTGTTCTCATTGGTTACCCGAGGAAGAAAGATGGGGAGGAGAGTTGTGTGACGAGACAAAAACGGCTGCGTGCGATACTAAGATAAAGCTCGTTTGTTTATTCAAATTTTTAAGCTTAATTTACTTTTTAGCTTAAATTGCTATGTACATTTCAGCTTTTCTTTTCTTTTTTAACATTCAAAGCACTGTAACGCGCTTTTGATCATATTTGCATGGAAAAGGCGCTTTATGAATTTTTAAGTATTATTACTATTAATTATTGGCTGTATACGGCAACACATGTATCTCAGTAATTCAAATTTTTACAAATCTCCCTCTAACAAATTATACTTACAATCCTTACAGCCAAACAAGTCCATTCTCATACATATTTCACCAGTATGTGTTTTGGGGAATATTCTGACATATTGCGCTGCAAACGGGGGAGCAAACCAGTGGACAACAATGGTACTTCTGTCGCTGTTTCCAGTCAAATGCTGAGTGGTAGATCAAGAACAAAGTAAGTGGAGATATACAAATAATTTTATTTAAAGGACACCACAATCTGTGGTATATTCCCGAACCGGCTGAAGAGGAGCGCTAGAGGTGATGGGAAGGAGGAATTTTGCTGCTTCTCCTTCCATCACCCCTCGCGCTCCCTGCAGTCACGCTTTTCGTGACTGGGGACGAGTCAGCCTAACCGGGGTTGCAAACGTCCGTTCAGGGGCCCGTTCCTCGACTGAAGTTCCAATAATTAACGGACAAACAAGAAAAGTTGTCAAATCTTCTCTGTTTTATCTGTCTACTCATTATGTCCGACTAAAGGTAAGATTTAAAAGTTCATTGGTTAAAAGGTTGTGTGATTTTGTTTTTACTCTCTTGAAGCCTACTTGAAAGTTTCAAAGAGTTATAGATGTGAATGAATCTGCATTGGCTTCTAATATTTAGTACGTTAGATAGTCACACAGAGTTAATGTACAAATAGGTTCATTGCGGAGCTTCAAATTGCAGGCTGTAATCGGACAGTCGGAAAATTGGTACATTGTTCGACTCCTACAACCTACGTTTTGAAGCCAGAGACTCGTCACCGCTTACAACAAAGCTCGCAATATGATATACTTTTCTGTCTCAAGCCCGAGGTCAGTGCTTCCCCGTATTTCGTCTCATTTTGGCCACACGGGTAACACTAGACGACGGTAATTGGACGATTGCCAATCTTGAGACTTGTTCCTTCACAAGGTTTAATAATGCCTTCCGAAAAACTTTGCACCAGGCGGTCAAAAGGAAAACTAGAATATTAACCGACCACAGAAAACAACTGCTATCGCGTGCGCTGATTTCAAGTGGGATTGTTTTATCACACGAAAATGAAAATTGTGGGAAATGATCGCAGGTAGTGGTTTTCGTGGTAGGGCCGGGGGAGGGGGGTGAAGAATGATGCAGACAGCATTATAAACACATGATTTTTGGGTTTATCTCGGTGTAAAAACCTGTCAAGTTTTTCTTTGTTTTCTAGCTTTTATTTTCCTTGGCTCGATTGTGTTGGCTTCTCAGTGGCTTCTTTGTATTCATTGTTTTACGTCACTCGTGAGTTTCAAAGGTTTTTACACCGAGGATGAGCCTGATTTAATGCCTACTGCAGCTTGTTAGACGATTTGGGTACTCAAAATGTTATAACAAAGAAAAAAAGTAAAGTTAACGAGCCCGAAATGAGAATGTCTGGGAAAAACTCCTGGAGGTCCCTTTAAGTAAATCCAGACAGATATATGAATACATGATGCAAACTTACCTGTCCAGCTCCGTAACTAATCCATGTTTTACCATCATATCCATAGCGGATTAAATAGCTTGTTACCCGGTTGTTCCTTTGAGCATCTCCCTGAGTGGCAACGCCTGTGACTGTTACAATTTGATTGAAATCAGCCTGTAAGTACTGAGGTAGGGATACTGAAGAGCTGCACCAACCGGCAGTACCATAAAGGCGACTCCAAGCAGCTTTGTGACTACTAAGTTCTGAGGATGCTGTAATTGTAAAATCCCTGGTCGGTTGAAATCGTTCATTCTTAAACGATTCAAAGCAACCTGTAAAAACATCAAGAAATATGGCATTTTTATTAAGAATTTTTATGTACTGTTTAAAAACCGAGTAGTTTCGATTATCAGGTTTTAAACCTGATAATACAGACTGCGAGTTTCAACGACTTCAAAATCTCTGATATAGATCCACTCATTCCTGCACTAATATTTAGATTTGGGGTTATTTTGGTCTAAAGTTGGACGTAAAGTTTCCTCCTGAATGCATTGAAACACTTTTTAGGCTAACCAGAGTACTTTTAGATATCTAGAAATGTATTCTAAGTAGCGCTAAAAAATTGTTTTTGTTCGGTCATCCCAGGGCAGCTTGAGTCTTACAAGGGCTTCAGCATTATTTTTGCGAACATTTTAGCTGCAATTTAGAGTTTTACGAAAGAGACAATTTTTCTATCCATTGCATTTTTGGTTCCAAAACTTTTAGGTTTCCTTTCTCTACTAAAAAAAGGCTTAACCTGGGGAGTGAAATGGAAAAAAATAAAGTTCACAAAATCGTAAGGAATTTATTAGATAGGCTTCAAAAACTATACATGAATGGAACGGTCATCTAAAAAAATCTAGACAATTTTTGCTTTTCCTAACAGATATTTCACAGAAAACAGTCATTGGGTGGTTGCGTATTTGTTTGAAAATGGAGGTAAAAATCTGTGTAATAAAAAAATATCCGGATACATGTGGACGGGGCTAAACCTGTTGCTTTTTTGCCGTTGTCGTCGTCTCCGTCGTCGTTGCTTAGGCTTCCTAATTACTGCCTGACCAATCTTTGTACATCTATGCTTATTTCACGTTTTCTTGTTTCCTCTCTGTTGAGTTTTCTCCCGTACTTTAGAAAAAAAGTGCTTTATTATTGAGCATGCGTTATGCTAGAAGTATATGATGTATGACATCATCGTATTCCGAATTCGAAACAGTTTTCGTCCGTCCACACGTAAAAGAAAAGCCGAGTAGGTTTTCGAAAATCTCCACTCTGGAGAGCGTTATTGAAAAGGTGCGTTTCGTTGACCGTTTTCACTGCATTAGTGAGTGTGGAAGGTAGGCTGAACCGGAGAAAATAAATATCTGTTTTCAAACAAAAACGAATACGTGTGGACGGGCCCTTAGATAAGCAAAACAACAACTTTGCACATGCATTAGGTATTTTTGTACATTTCTTTGCCGTCACTGCACGACTACAACGTGAAACTCCTTAATTTCACGTTTCGTTGAGAATCTGAACACAAGACAAAGACTTTCCTTTGTTTTTTTTTTTAAACTGAGATACAGATCTTCAGAACTCAACTCGCGAAAGATTCTCTAACATTTGACAAATTTAGCCTAATGAAACAACAGCGATGAAGTTTGAAAGAGCGCCGAAGCTTTTTTAAGTGAGGTTCTTGATGTCGTCGCCGTCATGGTTGCATGCTTAAGCTCCCTATTAAAACTGAGCACTGAACCAAGTGGTAAGTCAGTTTCCTTGCATCTTATGTACAAACCAGAATTTAGCGGCAGGGTTAGCTCAGTGTGTAGAGCGTTCGACTGCAGAGTGTAAGGTCGCGTGTTCGATTCCCGGGGACGGACCAGTACTCAGGGTCTTAAAATAACTGAGAAAATGAAGGTACTCCCTTTGCCCAGCAAACCGGTAGACCTTCGCCTGGCTCGGATGAGCACGTAAAATGGCGGTCCCGTAAAAAATAGTGTCCCTTATTTGCACTTTCGTGTTGACACTCAGAAAAAGTGCATTTTTTTAATGCTGTGTTTGTCTTTTGAACTGCATGTATTTGGTATGTACTAAGAGACCAACCTTGTTTAGATCCATACACCTCCACCCTTAATGCTTTCCTTCCTCCGGCTTGAAATGTAACTGGATAAAAACGAATAAACTTGGCAGCAAGTGGCTCAGATAGTTCATTTCTTACAATGCTGTTCCTGTCACCATTTCCAGTAAATGTCTAAGAGCAAATTAACAAAAATTTCTATAAAATGCTGATGAAAGATAAATTCGTGCGTTTAGGTGTGAACACCTTTAACCATCTAAATTTTTGTGTAGCAATGGCGTGGTTGCATGGATGCGTTTTAACTCAGCTGGGAGACGCCATACTGAATTTCAGATGAAGGAGTTTTCTGCGCATGGGTAGGAGGAAAACAACTGAAAATAATTAAAATTCTCAAACTACTTCGGGGGGTTCCGTGTCAAGAGGGCGAAAATATTGAACTGTTCCGTGTCCGGTGAAAGTTTTCAACCGGTCGAAAATTCGTCTGGTTCTTTTTTAACATAGCCTAAGTCTCAGTGGCGGATCCAGATCTTCCGATATGGGGGACCCAGGCCTCCAAAATAATTTTTTTTCGGCCCCTCGGGCCTCAGTTTGGTCCAAAAATAAGGGAGGGCAGGCTCCCCGGGCCTCTCCCCTGGATCCGCCACTGAGTCTCACCCTATCCGCTCACAATTAACCGGAGAGAAAAAACATATAAACAAACGATATTTCTGAGGATTACAACTACATTGACGATGACTCCCGCCGGCAGAACAAAAGGCAAAGGATGTTAAAAGGAAAATCACGTCTATGTCAGTTTCTTTCACATTTTACTACTCATTTCCCTAACGTTTCCAATGTAAACAGCAAGAGACCAAGGAAGGCAGGCTGTAGTAACGAGGGGGAAAAGAAAGCAAGGCAGGAGGCAGGAAGAAAAGAAGGAGGAAACTAAAGACGGTGAAGACGGGAGAAGAGAGAAGAAAGCGAATGGAAGGGAGAGAAAGGAACGAAAGCAACTTCGGCATGTGAAATCCTAGTTCTCGAGGCTAAGAGATAAACACAATCCTTAGTTACTTAGTGTCTCCACGATTATAATTTCGCTGTTACTTCACCTACAGCAAAAAAGGATGTACTTTTCGGAACCACCCTCAGAGTAGAATGCCCTCCAGACATTATCCAGGGACGTCTTTATCTTGTATGTTTTTGTCCAATCATTAGCACTTGGATTTCCTTGTGTTGCTACTGCACAAACAAAGTAAAGACATCCCAGATCGATCTGGAGGAAAGCATTGTGGTCATTGTTGGCAGGAATCCAGGCATTGGATCCTCCTAATTGGCCATCAGATGGACTGTGACCGCTAAGAGATGACGAAGCTGAAAACCTCTGCTTAGAAATATCGTTATTAGCCGACACTCCTACTGGATCAAATGCACAACCTGAGTTTAGGGGAAAAAAGGAGGAGGAAATATTTTCGTGTTATCACTCTTAACGTAAAAGGTTAGACTCACAGAACAAATATATTGCAGCGATTTTGGGTTCCTTCCTGCTTTATTAGAAAAAAAAAACATATTAAAATTTGGGCAAATGCTAGGCCTGGGATAAAAAGTAATGGATTCCATATTGAACTAAGCCGAGTGCATCTACTTCTCGTTTGTAATCTTGTATGTAGTCTGTATTACGGTTCCCATCCACAGCTCGTGATGCTACTCCAAAAGCTGTACGCGGACTGTGTAGTATTCTTTCTTAGGGCCACGTCTACAAAGAACTCTTGTTGTAAACTCATTGGCTAATAATTCACGAAGAGAACATAACGAACGAAGTTCATGTTTTATCATAGACTCTGAAATAGTGATACAGAATTGTCCTAATTTACAACAAACCCTTCTTAATTCAACCCGCTCGCGATCGGAAAAGAAAAACAACTCGAATTAACAAGGAGGTTCATAAAAATAACCATCACCATACCCAAAATATATATACTTTATTTTTACACTCATCGTTTTGCCATCTCCGCCCGCAAATAGCAAGAGCTAGACTAGGCGGGCGGAGTGGAAAGGTTACAGCAGTCAAAAATATTAAATTAAAAGAAGCTATGAAGATTATATTGAAGTAAACAAATAAAATATGCGGATAAATAAGGATTGCAGCAAAGAAGCTGGAGTTACAAAATAGTCTTACAGAATGGAATTACAAGACAAATTTAGTAAAGAACCTATCAATTATTAGTGCAATAAGTCGTGGCTACAGATTGTGCAGTTTTTTGTAGCAGATTGGGCACTTCAACATAATCATCCTCCGTTTCCATTATCGAGAGCAACAAATCATGAAAATGTATTTTATAAGCTCCTCGAGAGAGCTGACGGAATTCGTTGGGTGTTGCGTTCCAAAGTTTAGCTCCAAACCTGGAAAAAACCTTGATTTTAATTTCCAGACGAAGAAAACCTGGTCTCATGCTTGTGCTTTGAATTAGCTTTAGCAAAGAAATCACAGCTGTTAGACAGGACATTCAAGTACGAGACGTCAAACATTATAGAAGATACTTTTTCAGCATATAACATTTGTAAGGGTAGAATTTTTTAGGAAACAAATAAAGGCGCTGCATGTGCTCTGGGTTCAGAAAAATACATCAAACGAGGCACTCGTTTTTATAGCACGATAATTTTTTGTAAATGGGTTTTGGCAGCTTGACCCCAAGCCGCCAAACCGTATGTCAGATATGGCAATATCAAAGATTGATAACTATTTAAAAGGGTAGGACGTGGGACGAAGTGCCTCAGACGGGCAGCAACACCAACAGTTCTGCTTACTTTTAATGCAACATTATTAATATGAAATTTCCAGCTTAAATTGCTGTCCAACAGGACACCAAGATATTTAACATGGTCTTTACACTCAAGAGTAGTAGGAATTTGGGTACAGTTATCAATCATTTCAGTGTTAAGGGATACTTCAACTTACGTTGATATGGACGAAAGATAACATGATTTGACTTTTTAGCAGTGAGCGTTAACTTATTTGCATTGAGCTAGTAGAAGACTTTGGGCCGTTCGCTATTGACGGTTTTCTCAACAGATTTCAAATTAGTGGCAGCAAACAGCAAGTTCGCGTCATCAGCAAAGAGATAGAATGAGAATTTGGCTGAGGAGTTGTGAACACATTGTCGTTAATATAGATTAAGAATAATAGAGGATCAGGCACAGACTCCTGTGAGACTCCACGAGCTCATACATTCGCCCGTTAAATTAAGAGAAAGATAAAAATAACCGCTTAAAACTTTAAAGGAAGGTTAAAATAACATAACAGAAACAACAGATGCCACGGATGGGCAAAACTGAAGAAGATTGAAACGGATTGAAATTAGGGTTTTTGAAAACTGTTCAGCCTAACAGTTTTTCAAAGTTGACCCCTGCTGCTTGCAACTTCAAAGCTAATGCTCAGGAAACATATTTGTTTGTCACGGATCTCTGATTTTGTCATTTACATGTAATTTCTTTGCTTACTTTAAGTTCCCTAGCGATTGAGGGCGAGTAATTGGCAAAATTAAACAAAATGATCTGGACTCCCGTGACACAGCCCCTTTTTGAAGCTACAATCCTGGCCAAAAGGGTTTGGGACACCTCGCCTTTTTCAGTTGGTTTTGTATGGAATTTGCAGCAAACGTGCGATACACACTCATAAACACGGCCTTAACAAGATTTTTCCCCCACCCCCGTAAACAGAGTTGAGGTCCTTAAAGTGTACAAGATATGTAAAAGGTGTTTGACTTGCAATTGTAACACCCAACACTGTTCAGGGGGGAGGGGGGTCAACATGAATTACATTTTCCTCACCTAAAACGCAAAGTGTGCCAAACGTTTTGACCAGGATTGTAGATTAATGATCGACGGTATCAAAGGCCTTTTTTAAGTCTAAAAATATCCCGAAAGTGAAAAATTTTTGGTCCATATTGTTCTGAATGACATTAACACTGTCAACAATGGCATGTTGCGTGGAACTTTTTTTCGCGGAAGCCATAATGTGACTTAAATAGAATACCGTTTTTATCACGAAAGGATTTGAGGCGGTGGTACTTTAATTTTTCAAATATCCGATTGAAAATAGACAGTAATGATATCGAACGATAATTAGCTGGCTCAGGCTTATCGTCATTTTTGTACACAGGAACAACTTTCGGCCCGAAATAACGCATCTAGCGTCAGTTAAAATACGGATAGGACAAGAGTAGACACCGTCAGATTTATTTTTGAGGATCAAAAGTATCTCACGCTCAGGAGCTTGGATTATAATAAGGAGACCAGTATTCGGTAAAATTGCGAGATGAAAGTGGTGCGCGTGACGCTAGGTTTTCACCGACCCAAGAAAAGTAGTTATGGAAGATGTTAGAAATCTCAAGAGGATCATTAGAGACTTTACAAGCTCAATAAATACTCGCTTCAGTTCGACCACTGGTTTTTCATATACAGCGACGCAAGGTTGTTCAGTTTACCCTATCCACTGTTGTGGAATGAGTGTCGTATGAATTCAAAGCAAAGCTAATACTCCCACCAATCACGACGCCGACAAATCCAGCTAATGAACCAATCAGCTGAACTTAAAGTAAAACCATGTTAAGTCGAAACCAAAAAAGCGCGCAAACACTGAGCGAGAAGGACGTCACTCCTGATCAGCGGCGGAAAAAACAGGTTTTCTTGTTGTTGCAAAACATATTTTGTAGGTTAGCTATAATCTTGTTGTGGTTTGGGTATTGTCAGTGTCTTTTCAGTCTTCTGTATTATGTCATTTGGTGACTGCTGGCACACGTCCGCAACTCACCAAGAAATTAGCGGCAAAAGGGGCGCGATACCGCCTCAGATACAATACAGTATACACGAAGGACGCCCCTTTTAATATTTCTCAGGGTTTTCTGATTATCATGGACAATATTAAGAATGACGTAAAACGACAGAAAAATACAATGCATCTTAGTAAACTTAATTTTTTTGGGAGTTTACACCGTTGAAACTGTTGTTACCAACTGAATTCCCATGGTAAGAAGGATTTATCACATAACTGTATCAAATTAGGCAAACACCACAAAAGAAAAATGAACAGATTGATTAAAAAAATACAGAAACGTTTTATATGTAGACAATACAAAACGATTTTTAAAACAGATTACTTGTTTAGTAAAAGGCAAAAAAGCCCAAAAGACACACACACACAAGCATCATGAATATACCTACAAAATAAAGAGGAGAAAAGAAAAGCACTCTTACTTTCTGATTTATGATAGGAATAAACTTCAACCTCGCAGAGCGTCAACCAAATATTACGGCCAGGCAATCTGATGTACAAATATCTGCCATATGCTTTGGGACTACAGGAATATGTCTTGGAACTTCCTGTTGGGATTTGTTATTATTTGCACAAAGATGGTTGTTTGCTCCTCCATTTGTTGTATCATTTCCTTGCAAGGTGAATAAAAGAAAATATGAGGTAACATTNGAGTTTACACCGTTGAAACTGTTGTTACCAACTGAATTCCCATGGTAAGAAGGATTTATCACATAACTGTATCAAATTAGGCAAACACCACAAAAGAAAAATGAACAGATTGATTAAAAAAATACAGAAACGTTTTATATGTAGACAATACAAAACGATTTTTAAAACAGATTACTTGTTTAGTAAAAGGCAAAAAAGCCCAAAAGACACACACACACAAGCATCATGAATATACCTACAAAATAAAGAGGAGAAAAGAAAAGCACTCTTACTTTCTGATTTATGATAGGAATAAACTTCAACCTCGCAGAGCGTCAACCAAATATTACGGCCAGGCAATCTGATGTACAAATATCTGCCATATGCTTTGGGACTACAGGAATATGTCTTGGAACTTCCTGTTGGGATTTGTTATTATTTGCACAAAGATGGTTGTTTGCTCCTCCATTTGTTGTATCATTTCCTTGCAAGGTGAATAAAAGAAAATATGAGGTAACATTAACTGAAGTATTTGAACACAATAGTTGAAAAGGTAACAAAGAATATTGGCACTCGCTTCAAGATCAGGGGAGTGTTGCAATCTCACTTGCAAAACCTTTACATTGATATATAGAGTCTTTTCACTCACGTGGCCAGCACATATGCAAATTTATTGGAACAAAAGAAAGCTTTTGCATAAGAAAAGAGTTCAACTCCCAGAGGATTAGTTTGGGACACTAACATGGCCGCCGTTTCATTGTTTTGGGACACCAATATGGCCGCCGTGACGTCATGTGAAGACACTCTATATATTGGCTCACTCAAATAGAATCTGTGGAAATTTGACTTTCCATGAATGTAACTATGTAGGAAGAAAATGATATTGATACTAAATACATGTACACTTTTACAAAACACAGAGATCACTTTCGCACAATTTTCTTCTAAGAAATCTTAACTTAAAAGCCAATGGTAAAGTAATCTCATATTACACTGTAATTGGAATATTACAAAATGAACAACGAACAAATTTGAACAACTAGGTAAAGCAACTGATTACAGCATCTCCCACAATGACTACCTACCCACTCTTATCTCAGCTCCATCCAATCTGTATGCGAGTGTGTTTCTGTTGACTATATTTACTTCAGCTACAGGCTCTACTCGCCCCAGGTCTACTCGCCACCAAGCAGTGTTGTCTCGGAGAGTGTGTGTACATTTGTCGATGTCAGTACCCCTATCTCCATCCACTGCTTTGCTAGCAGAGAAGGATTTCCCTGGTTCAGTGTATGTACTTGACTGACTTGCGGGCTTGTTAAGGGCAATATTACTCGGAACTGAAAACCAAAACAGATAATAAAAATTACAGATAAATGCAGCAGGGTTGCAGGGTTGTGCTCTTGGCCTCAGCTCCTGGAGAACACTCCAGGGTCCTTACTTCTGTTCTTGGGCGACTAGAAAATCTCAGCTTTTGCATGGAAATCATATGTTGGGAACCCTGGATTTCACAGCTACAGAGCATTGGGCTCCTTAGAATTTTTCTTAGAGCACAGCCTTAAACAGAGGAAAATGAAGAATTGATCAGAAGGCCTTTCTGAATTGTTAATGTTCAAAGTACATGTATCATGTCAGCTGTACATATAGTGTGTCTGCAGTGTAGTATAAAAAATGGTCATGATAAGTATTTGATCGGTAGCTGTTCACAATCTCAACCTTTTAATTTTGACAGGTTGGTCACAAACTAGCCTGGAAATACACTAGCCATCTGATCTCTCTTTATTCCACACCACTAGAGACCTTTCACAGGAGAAACATCCGCAAAATGGCCCCCAAAATTCCATATAGATGACATGAATCAATGTTTACAAAATTAATCTTGTAGTCATCGGGTTCTAGATAATTGTTTGAGTTAAAGACTCTCATCGTCTATAATCGCAAAGTTTTGAGTTCTTCTGCGAAAAGCAGCAGCGAAACTCAAATTCTTCTTGTAAAGAAGATTATATTCCATGAATAATCCCTTTTTTAGTTGATTCATGGCATTTACTGTACATCTCTGTAACCTTTTGTCTTTTGTCTGTTATTCGTAAACAATGACTAAAAGAATAGAATGACTACTTTGACCAATCCCTATTCATTGACAAGATTCCAGATAAATTAAATCTGCATATGATTTTCAATATAGAATCTTTGGGGCGAAATTGCAGATAGCTCATTTCCTGCAAAATGTGTTTGGTTGCAAGGAGAAAGGCATATACAGTGAATTACTTGCAAAGACTGTATTTTAACAAGATTTTTAAAAAGAAAGAAAAAGATAATGGTTCAAGAGCTGATGTTGTCGCAAAAAGAAAAAGAATCTTTTCAATGATGTGAAGGAGGGTTCCACAACTGGTTAAAAAACTATATTCCTTAAAAACTGAACAATTTCTGCAATATATCAAACCTCTGCTTCTAGGTATGCCAGAAACTTCTACTCGTAAACATGCTCCACCTTGTGAAGACCCAACAACAAAACGCAAGTATCTGGCAACAAATGCACTGAACAAGATCCGTTTTTCTACTGTGTTCTGATCGAAGTTTCCATTGAATGTCTGGGTAACAAATCAAAAACAAAAAAACAAAAAAGCTTATCATTTTGGAGGTAATTCTTAAATAAAGATAGCGTTCAGTTTATTAAACCCAGGGCTGTCACTAAGTTGCAAGATATACGCAAATTATAGGTAAGGATTTGAAAAAGCTAGGAAATTCTATTGGTTGAGTTTGCTTTCCTTTTGTTTCATATGAAAGTAGCCAGGGGTCATACTGGTAGTAGGACATAGCTAGGAAATTCCTGGCTGGCTCTTAGTGACTTTCCTGTGAACCCAATGGGGTATCAACCTCTCACTCCCCACTCCCCGCTTCTGGATTCAATTAGCTTCACCCGGCATGGCATTTCTGCCTTAGATAACAAACTTTGCTCCTTTTCACGCTTGTCATTCTTCCACCTCAATATATATAAGTGCGACGAAGGTAACCTTGCAGCAAAAAATGGGTTTAGCTCTGGGAGTTGAAGTACCCCAACCCTCCCCCGCTTTCCCCATGCCCCACATCATCCCCACCTCTATTCTTTCATCTTGCCCTTCCTAAAAACACCTGTAATAGTAGTATTAAAGTTCCACTGAACAATAGAAGGGTAACCAATTTACGACTCAAGGCTAGGGTTGCTTTAACACTTTACGAAAGCAGACGGTGTCAGGATTACTAAGGAAACCAGATGAAATCTTGATATATATTACTTTACCCTCTACGAAGCTCACAACCCCTAGTGGTCCCCGGGGGGTACTCGATATATCCATGGGTGGGGAGGTGCGGCGCGGCCCCTCATACCCTGACCCTGTTTAAGACAAATATCGCTGATTTTCCTACCCTGTTTAAGACAGAATTCCGATTTTTGATACCCTGTTTAAGACATTTATCCTGTTTAAGACAAAAATTGATAAATCGATACCCTGATTAAGACAAAAAATGATAAATTCGATACCCTGTTTAAGACAAAAATCCCGAAAAACATACCCTAGCTGGCCGCACGTTCCCATTAAGCCCTTATAAGACTGAAAGAACGCTAATTAACTTTTTAAGCGACGTTCTTGTCGCCGTCGCGTCGTCGGATCTTAAAGTCCCTAATAAGTAGAGGTAATCATTGATTACGATCCGCATTCATCAATCGAGTAGAACTGGCAAAGCATACGGCCTTTGTACACGGAAAAATTTACATAAAGCAATAAAAGTAGAAAACAACAACAACAGAAACAAAAACATCTATTTTGTAAAACCTTCCTGGTTTTAGCTGTTGTCAGCTATTGTAGGTGTGCAGAATCAACTCTAACTTTAAAAATTCTTGGAATTTTAATTAAGCAAATTATGCAAAAATTACCCCCTAGACGGAGAGTCAGAGTTCTGCTGTGCGGAGTTCGATAAACCTCGCGTGGGAATAAACTTTCAGTCAAAGGCCCCTTTTACCCACAGAGAATACGTCAAGTGGTCGCTTACATACAGGATATTACACGGTTGCGCGAAGATATGAATTTTATTTTCGAGTGGCAAAACAATATTTTACGAACGAGCGCAGCGAGTGAGTAAAATATTGTTTTTGCCACGAGAAAATAAAATTCATATCTTCAAGCCGCCATGTAATGTTCTTTTTATTATATAGACAAAAAGACATCGATAAAATAGTAGAGGGAAATGACCGAAATTACGTCATCGATAAACTCACGTGTGAGATTATGGAAAATAAACCACTCGGGTCCCGGATGTAGTTTTTATGAATTTTACGAGTGGTGTATTTTCCAGTAAAACACTCTTGTCTATATAATAAAAGAGGTTAAACATAATAGAAAATCTTTAAACTTTCAGGCCCAGAGAGTGGACGCGGTCGCTTTAAGGAGGTGGTCGTTTTCTAGAAGTTGCAACTGTATAGGGCTTTGACGAGGAAAGTTTTGGTGTTTAGGATGGGGAGTCGCTTATGGCGTGGGAGATGGTCGCTTACGAGAGGTGGTCTCACATGGAGATTAAACTGTATATATTTTGTCCATTTCGCTTTTCATCTTCTTGAATTCTTCGTCTTGTAGTATTTTCTAAATAGTAATCTCGTCGAGGTACTTCAGGGTGGCAGGGTAAGCAATGAAAACCTTTCTTTCTTGCCCTAGCGTCTTCTATAGATTTTTTTTTCTATTTGAAAAAACTCTCTACAAAAGCATTTTTTCTTTTTAGAATGATGGGCCAGGCCATTAATGTAAATGCACCCTTTTACTTCAACTACATACAGCTATATCTTAGGATGATTACCATTGGTAAAACTGGCAAGCAAGAAAGGTCCAGTCAACATAATTCCACTGTCAATCAGAACTGTGTTTGCAGCAAGACCACAGGCTTATCCTAAGTAGGGTGGTAAGAAGAGATCGTCTTTTTTTTTGCAAAAACGCTAAGCTCACAAAAAAGCATTTTTCCCTTTTAAAGTGATGGACCAGGCCATTAATATATGCACCGTTTAACTTCAACTACCTTAACTTGTCCATTTTCTTCATAATCTGTCCAAGTTGTCCCATCTGTAGATGACTGTAGGGTGTAAGACTTCACCCACTGACTCCCCTGGGAATTCCCCTGAGTGGATACAGCACAGATGATATGGGAATCCGTAAGTCAATCTGTAGATATGGACTGCTGTCACTTGTGGACGCACACCATGATGATCCTGCTACGAACTTCAGTCGGCCATTCTTTGCTGGTGTGTTGGCATTCAGTTCAGAAGAAGCCTTTAACTGATTGTCGAGAATGTACCAGCTCACCCCTACATCAACCTGTTCACATGATGCTAAACAAAAAAGGATAAAACATTGAAATTACTGGTTGCCTAGAATCCATCCATGAGCTAGACCAATAACATCTTGTTCACACGAATGTTGAAACATACAGTATTACACCCGCGTATAAGAACCTACTTTTCTAAAGTCTGGCAAACTAGGATTTGTATTTTGGGGTACTTATTGGCAATTTAGGCTACGTAGGTTCTTAAGTAGTTTCTTAATTTCTGCGAAAGAGATATAGTTGTTGACTACAAGAAAAACAAAGAAACTTGAGTTTCGTCCTTAAATGTACAGTATATATTCACAATTGTACATTACAAAACTTGCATTTTTAATTGGTATAAGAGTCATTATAGGTAGTAGAATACTACGCGCTATTATGCACTAATTCCATTCACTTCTTTTGTTTACTTGTAGCTATTTTGCACTAGTTATTATTCTCTGTTTCACAGGTCAAGTAAAGTCACCGTAAAATGCCAAATCTCTGCCAGGATGTTCTTAATCCACAAGGTTCTTATACGCGGGTGTTTACTGTATTGCCTAGTAATTCAAGTTTTCCCATGTAAATATAGTCTGTATGTTTTTCATGAAACCTCTGTATAATTCATAATTGGAAACAAATTTGATTTTATGCTTCTCTGTTAGCGTTTACCTTCTAACCGGGCTTTTGAGACGAGTGTTTTTGGATCTTGTTCAGCCATTCGTTAACGCTCTCCGCTTTTCGTTAAAAAATTTCTTAACCGTTAAAGTTTTGCTTTGCTCGACTGTTCCACGCTTATCGTTATCTTTTTAAAGGGACATGGAATCCATTTAAAAGCTTGTGTTAACCGTCTACTATTTTCGTGTCAGCCGTGTACCATCCCTGCGTTTAATACAGGTGGCTGTTTTTCTTTCCAGGACACATTTCTTAGTGGTCCCTTGGTCCTTCTTTCCAAGATGTGCTTTTCTTTAATTTTTAAGCACAAATCAAGTTACAGCATTGCCTGAGGTCTCATTTCCGCAATGCGTGAAAAATAGAAGTTATTCTTCGGCCATTGTGATGCGACCAAAAATGCGTTTCAACTGAAGAGCTATACCACACAAACTTGATCACGGTCCGGAAAGAAGTCGGTAGAGATGATATGGGTGCACGGGGAAAATGGAAGGTTTATGGCTTTCTAAAAAATATTCATGGCAAATTGGATGAAAATAAATACGTCGCTGTTTGACTTGCATGATGTCTAACTATGCTTCACGGGGTAAACATGCAAAACATCGATATATTTTGGCTGTAAACTTACCAGATACCTTTCGTTGTCCCCAAAGACAAATTGCCACGAAGAAATATAAGATAATTTGCTTGTCATCCATGTGTTATCTTAACCAAAAAAAAAAGCAATGCAAAGTACAATTTGCGCACTGCCTTTTCAAGATTTGCCCCCCAATTAACGATTCGATTCAAGCACGGATTTTTTTGACCTTTCTCGTATGGCGTGACACATCTTTTAAGGAAGCAATACCCTTATATTTGACTTCCCTTTCAGCATCACTCCATCTTTGTTATCTATGTCTGTCGGATTTCAGCAGCAATCATTCAAAGATCTACCCAGGCATGTTGAGTGTCTTTTAGCAACGCGTCGGACATAAGTTTGTTCTCTTTCCATCCGCAAATTCGGTATCCCGACAGAACAAACTTTCATGCCATCTTTTCCTTGTTTCTTACAAAATGTTCAGCAAGTCGTGAGGCAGTTGTATCTATTAATTTCTCTGCGAATTGTGCAAATCAAAATAATCAAATAAGAATGAATTGAATAAATAGAAAAAAGGCAAACATAGTGGAATGATAGTTACAAAAATGAAAAAAAAAATCTTCATTTAGTTGATATTAAGGAGAAATGGTGTTTGACCTTTTCGAACCTAAGTGAGAGGCCCGGGGGGTGGGGTACTACCATATATGGGCTATATAGGTATGTGCCGCTGTGAAGGGTATGGTTTTCAAGCAGTTTACTCTAGGGTATATAAATAGAGCGTTTGGGTCTACAATAGGGTATCATTTTTCAGGAAACTGATCAGTGCGTTGAAGATTTTATCTGGACTAGGGATTGTGGTATAAGGTTTTGTTTTGGCTAGACTTTGCTCGTGACCTCAGTAGTTTCTGGAAAACAGCCACTCTAGGATAGGAGGGATTTGGGGGTTTACTCTAGTATAGGGTAGCAAAATTCAGCTGAACTAGCTCTGGTATAGGTTAAGGGTTCCACGATCCCAGCGGCACATCCCCACCCAGAAATTCCTAAAGTACCCCCCCCCCTGGGGTGATATGTCATGCACCATCAAAGAGGCCGGTGCTGTCGTCGTGACACTTTGAGAACCATCGTGATGATTTTGGGCGTACGCTCCAGCAATTCTTCCTTTCTTTCTTTGTTTTTTTAAAGAATTGTTGACAGTTTATGTTTCCGACCCACCTGATCATGACTCACACAAAGTAACAATAGTCTGATCTTAATGGACTGCATTAGCGGCTAATTTCGTTGATTCAGACGTAAGGGTATTGTAATTTAATATGTAAATGCCCTCAAGCATTAATTGACGGTTATTCTCTTATTAGCAAACCAAGAAAATCAGCCAAGGGCGGGGGAGTTGGCGCCTATATTTCATCTTCAGTGCCGTATCATCGAAGATTGGACTTAGAGCTTAAGACAATATTGAATGTCTGTGGATAGAAGTTTTATTTCCTAAATCTAAAGGTTTTCTCATTGGATTTATTTATCGTCCTCCAGATTCATCGAAACATCTTTCAAAAAAATTTTACTTGTAAATTGGAATCAACGCTTACGAACATCTCTTTGGAGAACAAAGAATGCATTTTAACAGGGGACATGAATTGTAATTATTTGGTCGACTCAGGCCACAAAGAATTGAAATCCATTTTGACTGCCTTCGGATTAAAACAGCTCATTAAAGATCCCACGAGAGTTACACACGATTCAAGGTCTTTGATTGACGTCATCTACACCAACGAACCCTGGAATATTTATTCTGTCAAAGTAATTCCAGCGCTGCTGGTTTGAGTGATCATGATTTAGTCGGCTGTACTCGAAAGATTCACAACTTCAAATATCAACCCAAGTTGATAACGTGCAGAAATTATGCGAATTATGACCCTGTGGCCTTTTGTAACGATTTGAGATCCAGTGACTTTGGCTTTGTTTTTACATCATCTTGTGTAAATGATGCGTGCTCTCGCTTTAAGTGCATTCTGCAGCAGTCTATAGATAAACATGCCCCTCTAATCACCAAGAAAATAAAAGGTCGTCTATGTCCTTGGATGCCTAGTGACGTCAAAAGTGAAATGAATCTGAGGGATCAACTACTCAGAAAAGCTCGTAGGACAAATCGTGAGATTGACTGGTCATCTTACAAACGACAACGCAACAAAGTGAATAGCCAAGTGAAAAAATGTAAGAGCAATTACTGTAAAGATCTATTGCAATACAAAGCCTCTTCTCCAGATAAATTTTGGTCAGCAATCAAGAAGTTGTACCCAACAACAATTACAACAGCTTACAACAGGGTCTGCGGCAGCTATAAATATAAACGGAACTAAAACGTCAAACACATCCTCTATTGCCCAGGGCTTTTGTGACTTCTTTTCCACTATAGCTGGTGTTTCGAAGACCAAGAGTTTTCCGCTTTGCAATTTTGTCTGGGGTAAGCCTGTAAATTCATGTGAAACCACGTCACCTGAACATTTTGTTTTTAGTTCAGTCTCCAATGATGAAGTCTTCAGAGAGCTGAGAAATCTTAAAAGAAATAAATCGACCGGCCTGGATAATCTTCCCCCTGGAATGTTAA